>JAGDQP010016844.1:0-20759 GCA_022664845.1 Lepisma saccharinum
GGGGGGGGGGGGGGGGATGAACGCATTTTCCATCTTTCGTAAATAATATACTTATTTCTCTAAATGTCAAATTTTAAAATCATTGTAAGTTTTACGACGTAACAGTGCGTTGGAATAATCGTACAATCTGACAATTCTGCGCTAATTTTAATGTTTCGGTTTCCCGAGGTCAGATTTTGTAAAGCACTTGTAATAAGAGATTCATTCATTCAAGGAACTATTTGTCATAACACACGGAGAAAGGCATGATGATTCTCTCACCATACCATTACGCAATGGTGATTTCAGATTAACTAATGATGTGAACAAAGAAACGAGGAAATGTTTGCAATCTTTTCTAAACAAAAGAATTTCGAGTTCTTGTGTTCCTTTGCACCGAAGCCAATATCTACTGATCTAACATCCAAAAGATTCTCTGTCCGTTACATCCACATCTATCAGTTGTTTGGCTGTTTTAACAGAAGACAGTTCGTCAAACACGAATGGCAAAAGATGGAAAATCTGTCAGATAGTGTTTTAGTTCTAATGCCACTGATTGCAGGAATGAATCCGGAGGGCTATCTCAAGAGCGAAAGTTTCCAGTGTCCACTTACAATTGTACAAATGAAAAATTCGTGATTCAAAAGCTAAATTTCGTGACTTTCATGACCATTTTCTGATTTCGTGACCGATAGACACCCTGCAACCTGGTATGAAACTCATGTTCTCAAATGGTACTATATGACTTATTGGAATGAGGTCCGGAATGCATTGCTACATTACGCTTACCCACATTTACAGTTGTTAACACTGCATTCTGTACTTCACACACGACCATCGCCAGGGGATACAAAATATCCAATAAACCGACATAATGCGATTAAAAAAAAGAACACTTTATACCAGGTAGGCAACACTGATAACCTGCTGACATCACATTTGGACGCATGCGCAAGGTAACTACTTTTCTTGTTTTGGTGTCAGAAACTCACTTGTGAAGTTTATCGGTCGAATTCTGTTAACTGTTTTCGGTTTATGCCACAGATGCCTAAAAGCCATAAATAAATTTAGAAAGAAATACATTCTGTTAACTCTGTCTATAGGGTGTATCAGAAGTCATGGAACAAACTCTCAGTGGTAATTAATTAATTAAACAAGAGAAAATGTGTGAATTGGACAGCGAAAAAAAGGGGCGAACGTGCAAAAACACACAGAAGCATCTTCTGCGCGTAGCTTCTATTTCCCATCTTTAGGCACAAATTCTGAAGCAGTGAACAGAGTTATAGAGACCTGGAATTAGTACTAGTGGAAAAAGTCTACCTAGAATAGAATAATCATCTAGAGACCAAAAATCGATACATTAATCACAATTTTTCTAGTATCTATCACATATCGTCACCTATCTCATGTACTGACGTATTCAAATATTGGATTCTGATGTTTGGTATCGTAACGAGCAAACATAGTTCGCTTACGTTTGGATGACCAGACGTTCCTCGCTAAAAAAAAAATATAATGCACAATAAAAGCATACACAATGGTCAAAAAATATTTTCGCGTTACAATACTAAAAATCAACCCGTAACATCCAATTATCGACAGGTAACTTCAAATGACGATTTGTGTCAATACGAACGTTTAAATATCAGGATAAACTAAGGCGAGGGGGGGGGGGACACGGAAAGTTTGTCTGTATAACCCTGTCTATAGTGTAAATCTTTACATGTGGATGAGACGGCTGATCACGTCGGAGGATTTGTCCGAGAAGAATAGGTAAGAGACAATAAAACGTTATAAATGCAGTATGTTTGGACCAGTGATCTCTATCTAAAAGCGATACTGGACTGACTGCTGCCATTGAAAATTTCATGAATACAAGAAACCAGGGAATGGAGAAGACATTTGATCTCCTTTGCCCACTTTCAATTTAAACCAATATGGACCAAATTTTCGGTTCTAATTAAGTTTTATACGCTTGATATCGCTGTGTGATTTTTATTTGTGTGTTAATTCTTGCAAAAAAATGTAAATATTATATGCAGTGTTTTCTATTAAATGCAGAGTATGGTATACGAACAAGAATAACTCAGAAATTAAGACATTTGCTCTGAAGTCTATCTTTCGACACTAAACAGTCACTCCAGTATCGGTACGTAAAGTTCGATGGTCTGGACGAATTTAATCTCTAACTTTTTCGACCGACGATAACCAATTTTCGCAAATGGTAGTAACTGTGCTGGAGGAGATTTTGAGATTGACGCAAAGTTGCATGATTTCCAAGGCAACGGCACTTAAAAAAAAGGTTTTTCCACGCATTACGTAAGACCGGATGCACCTAAACCTTTCAAAATTGGTATTCTGGTAGAATAAAGAAGCAAGCATTCATATATTAGCCGCATCAAAACTTTCTGCTAATTTCATAATAACAAAATGTAGTTATTAAAACTTACATTCGCGCCTCATGTGACAACAGTTATAAAGTTTTGCTTCAAATTTTGCATGATTATATGGGACTCAACCCTTAACACTTACACCACATTTGTTAAACTATTCAGTTTCCATAGTAACGAGACTGAATTAAAAAAGATATTCGAGCATTACAAAGGAATGAAAATTCCGATTGCAGTCAAACTTCGCATAATGATGTATAGAAGTATCATTAAGGCTTTAACTGGATTAGAATGTTCAAGCAGTTAGTGTTTCCATGGTTACGAGGCTCACTTATTACACACACATTCAAGCATTACGTACGAATGATTGATTGATCCAATCCCAAGCAAAACTAACAATGGTATAGGAAAATATTCTTACGGTTTCGTCGGAATCGGAATGTTTATCACTTCAATCGTAACGAGCCTTTACTAATTAAACAGGTATTCAAGAATGACAAAAGGAACGATTGAACCAAATCCAACATCACTTGACAAACGAATACAGGGAATGTACCTTTGGGTCTTCAACCAACATATATCATTTCCATGGCAACGAGACTAAATTTCTAAAACATTAAACGCATGCGTTCTAGTTTAAATAATGGACACTAATAACGTTATTCAATAATCCGTGATCCTGATTCAAAGATAATTGTTTTCATTTATATTTCGTATAGTATTGTCTCTTTAATGAAATCAGTTTTGGTGTTCTGAGAGTTGTGTCACCTACATTCTACAGGAAAGTCTTGGTCAGCAATATGTTCATACGAAATGCATTGTCCATGTATTGAATAGTTTAAAATTCACTAACTTCATATGGTGAATAGTATTTCACTGGCGTGAGATTGAAAAAAAGGAAAAAAAAAAGTTAGCATCTTCTGAAAAGTAGCGTAAGGTTAGATACGTCTGATAGTCTGACACAGGCGATGGAATGTGGAAAAACTGCGCACTGAAATAGAAGCACTCAAAGGCAGCGGATCGCGTCGTCGGTCACTACAAATGATGCATTAGTACGTGGACAATGAAGCAAGACGCATCGCATTTAAAAATGACACATGTGACCATGGAGTCGGGCTTCTGATGATTTTGCTGATAATTAATATCCAATGTTCATTTTGAATCAAACGATAAGACAATTGTTTTAATTTTCGGCTTTCATATAATTGTTAATGTGTTAATTCAATGTTGCTTTACTTAATTAATCTGCTTTTGTAGCTTAATAATTCTTTATTTGAGATAGCAATGTATTTTTGGGGGTAAACCGAAGGTTGTGAAACTTCTGTTTAGCTAACCTTGTGGTCACGGCCGTTGGATTTTTTAAAAGAAACAAGGAACCAGGGGAAAATTCCAGCCTCAAAGTACATTCATCCCGCTGCACTGGTTTTGCTGTCTTTCTCCAACGGTTGTTGCCCATTGATCATTTGAACAAGAGAGCGGCCGGTATAAAAGGTCGACCAAGCCGCCGACCAAACCACTCTGTACTGGATTCAGTAACTAATACTAGTCTGCGCTTAACACTACGTAGACGGGCAGCCAAAATTTACCAGGGGGGGGGGGGGGGGGAAGCAATGTAACGAGTTTGGTTGTTATCGGCACCCATTCCGATTGGGGGCCATGGAAACTCAGAAGCTATCTCCAGAACGTGAAACGAAGTATGTATTGGCTCTGAATTTCAAAACAAGACATCGACTAAGAAATCTGTTTGCGTGGCTCATAAAAAATCAGTTCATATGGTGGTGATATTTTGATGCCTGATCTGTATAGATTGGGATGTGAATTCTAACATCATTAGCAAAAACTACTAGGAGGATAGGGAGCCCTAGTGGTTCTCCGGTTAGTATTTGGCGAAATACAAAATTTTGAATGAGTCACCTTACGAGAATCTGCAACGTCATCGTCCGAATGAGCTTAATTGAGAAAAGTCATAGGAGGGGGCGATTCTCTCGGGATTCTGTCGTATCAAAAATTTACCTGGCCAATGGAGAGATACCATCGTATTATTTTGGAACTGGGCCCAGAAATGAGTGGGTGAGGTCCGGATATCCCGGCAATTACAAGCAAAAGGTAATGTCGGAAGGTAGGCATTAGCTTACATGGCATTTTGGGGGAATTTCTCGGCTTGGCGATAGAAACAATGACAGGAATCAGTATGAATGTTTAAGTTTTATTCCGTCTCTCGGGGGAAGTGACAAAAGTTGTGATTCTTAATGTAAGTCTATTGAAAAGTGAGTTCATTCAATGTCCATTGCCACTTCTTCGGAGCAGAAGAGAATTACAGAGAAAGGTAAGTAAATGAAGTACGTTAAAGAAATCGTTAAGAGCCACAGAAAACGATCTGATGCGAGCCGAAGTTTGTTGTCTAAATACTGTTTGTAGTAGGAATTACTAATGAAATTAATCGGCAAGCTTAGCAAACGAGCGTATCCTAGCAACAGCCGTGACCCACATTTGAACACAGTTAGGCCGGTTGCATAAATGACAGTCATTTTATCAATTTCCATATTCTTGTAAAGTATTAGTTTGTTAGAGTACGTGTTGATTTAATTTAGCATTTGAATAATTACCTGTCGCTACATCGGGTATTTAGTGAATGAACTGAAATGAGGAGGGAGTGAATCGTAGTGATATTCATCTCCCTATAAAGGAAGTAATTTCTCTCTTGCTGTTAGTAACTCTTTCCTGCTCTTAGAGAGCCCTGGACAGTCACTTTCAAAAGATCAGATTTGTTTTGACATAAGAGTATGAGCAGGAGATAAAGTTTAGCCAATTAAAAGTCTAATATGAATGTATATAATAAAGGCTAAAGCTTGAAAAAAAAGACTGCATATTATCAGATGATCGCCGCGAACAGGAACCTGGTGATAATAGATAAGGAATACATAATAACACTCAAGAAGTTGAATCCAACGAAGTTATTTAAGCGAAGATCACTAACCTATGACTCCTATGTTTACCGCTAAGGGTTAATGGTAAGTAACCGACTGGGGCATTTCTGTTATAGTTTAACCTTATCATAAAAATAGCTCCTATTATTTTCGTTTCTGGACTGGACAGGCATCTGTGGCTTAAGCTTATCACTTGTCTGGTATCATACTGGAATTCGCCTGTGAAACTGAAAGAAACTCTGGGAAATTTCGGACAGTACAGTCGGCAGAACTCGAACCACCCTACCTCCGTAGTGCCGTTCCAAAGACAGAAAGCATAACCACTAGACCAGAAGGGCTACGTATCACAAACTTCTTTATATACATTTCCAGGGTAGTTTCGATTGCCACTCGTAAAGCCGTTACTAATCTCATCTTTATTAGTCACGATATTACGTCATTTGTTATCCCTCTGCCTTTAAGCATGTTTAGACATGTAGGAACAATTTTCTTTTCTTGCGAAAGTAATGCGAATTTCGTTGAAAAGGCCCTGATAAAGCCTGTATATCACTATAAGAATATTATTGTATACAAATTGTAAACGACGTGTGTATTCATGCTGGATGTACAATCTTAAGTTCAAAATGATCTGATGAGAGGTTTACTCGTACAAGAACGATCCATAAGCATTTCTCACATATGTAGTTAAAAATAAACCTAATAAAGTTAGTCGAAGAGGAATTTCAATAGTTCTCCACTAATGCGAAGTTTAGCATTAATAAAACTCACAAAATAGGCATAAAGGTGAAAAAAAAAAGTAAAAATAATTGAACACCTACCTTTTGAGTGTCAGAGGATTCATTTGAGCTTTTTAATACTGAATTGGACTCTAAGCAAGCTTCTTTAAATTCCAGAAAGAATTCCAGCTTGCACACGCAATGAACACAAACCAAGTACGAGAGAGATTCTACCTCTGAAAGCTGAAACGAAATAAAAATGTCAACTAAGTTTAATTGTATAAGCATAAGCACATTGAACCAGTGTTCGATTTGTGAAATTTCCAGCGACAGCATTGTACGTGTCAAAGTTTTTCTGAGATGTACAATACAACACGCATTCACACCCCTACTGGGGCAATATTTCCGAAAAACAATCAGGGAAATTTTTAGAGGGAAAATCCCAATCATTTCCCGCTACAAATCGAACACTGTACTCAACATGAGCTACAAAATTTGCAATACAAAAAAAAAATATTATTATTAGGCAACTCAGTATATTGGCTTTTTCCCATTTTTGTCAGAAGAAAGCCCAGTTCTTCGCGGTATCTTTTGATGCACACATAATTAAAATAAAACAGGATAAATAAATATACACAGATAAAAAAATAAAGTTGATAACAAAAGAGAAAAGCAAATATAACAAAATTAAATATCATTCGTAACGAAAATAAAAAAAAGGGAATATATTTTAATCAGTTAGGCATTTGGTCGAGTTAGAGTCCCCTTCAGACTTACTTCTCATGTTGTTGGTCTCATTCTAATACCAGTATTAATACTACTAGAAGTTAAGACTGAACTACTATGAAGTACATAAACAAAAACACCTGTCAAATGAAGCTGATTAATTTCAAAACTATTTTTAGTTCTGACACAGTCTCGATTACAAAAGAACAATCAATAGCCACAAATACTGAACGCCTTGATTGTATGTACTACGTGTTCCGATCAAAGCCGAGCGGAATTTAATTCCTCAATGTATTTAATCTGTATTTATTGATCAGCTTTGCTAGTCTCATCGGTAGCATTTATTTACAAACTGAATTAAAAGTTTCAGCAGTAATAAACTTGCCAGATTTAACCGGGACGCCTCATAGAATGAATGTCAATACACACACATTAGCAATGAAAATTTGGAATGGTTGCTTCTTTTGCTGCTAAATCCAAGTCCTAAACCTGGCCGGGACAGTCCCGGTCAAACCATGACGTCTGGCAAGCCTAACCAGTAACACGTCATTGAAAGTTACGTTTATAACGTGTACAAGAGCGCATATGCACTTGTAAAGTACACTGGATTAGATGAAATTAAAACATGTCATCGTACCACTTACGAAAGAACTGACTGCGGATGCAATTTATCCGACTATCTACATTTGCTACGAAAAAGAAGAAATCATTATTTTTGAACATCGTCACTCCTTTACATACTTCGAGTCAATTGTTTGAATTTATTTTAAGTCCTTTAGGCAACTATGGCTCAGGCCGTATGGATCATGATGGGATGAATTGGTGGAATGAAGAAAGTAGGAGGAAACGGGAGTACCGCGACAAAACCCACGCACACGGTGTTTGTCCACCACAAAGCTCACATGGCACTAGCAGGGATCGATCCGACGACCCCTAGCACCAGTGGTGAGCGCTCTACCCACTGAGCCACCGTGGCCCCATACTTCGAGTCAAGAACCTCGTCAGGTTAAAGTATGAATTGCAACTCACAGTCCGTTAAAAAGGCTGTAAAATGCACACTCTAAGCAGGCGATCCAAGAAATGAGATTAATGTAAGTTATAGCTACTTAAGAGGCATTTTTGAGTTTTCGTCCTGTAACAGCAGACTGAAATCAAATTTAGGAATTTCTCAATACGAAGTAAATAACAAAATTATTTTCGAGGATTCATATTGGAATATATAAATTACTGAAGAGAAATGAAAACTGTGTCCTTTTTTGGTCGAAGTGGAAATGTACATTAACATTCATTTACATACGTTCCTCTTTCTTTCCCTGATTTTTAATTTTTAATTCCTTTTATACCTTCATTGTTATTGAGAATACGTTCATAATAGCGAAAGTTCGGTATTGCTTTTTTGTGTACGTTTTTCACTCACTGTTGTATTTTTGTCTATTTCTATTTATATTATTCTGCTTTGGCCTTATTCCTACCCTCCTCACTTTTAAACAAGGTTTGTTCTTCATTCGTTTTGAAAAACTAACGAATTTTCGACCTTTCATTCCCTGTCACTATCTAGAATTTGTTAATAAAAAGTTAACACGTAAATAAGCCGTAAATCACGATATTTCTCTTGATCCAAACAAGTTTCATCAAATGTTACAAAAGGAAAGTAAAATCTATAGGAGTTACAGCAAGATTAAATAAGAGCTCTCAACCATCCTGTAACTTCTATCCTACCAGTGATAGTTTTTATGGAGTTTTACTGTAGTTGATTTAAAAAAAAAACTATTGGACCAAACGAAATATCGTGAATCAGCAGGGCTCGAAATTAGTGGTGGTCCACTGGCCGACGACCAGTAACTCAAAAATGTCAGTGGTCCTGTGCTTTCTAAAGTTCCAATATATTAATAAACATACCTGTAGGCTGTATTTAACGTATTATCGAAGTGCTATCTTTCTGTGTGAAATCGCAGAATCTTAGGAACTAATATATCAGCTGTTCAACACCTCTGCCGCCAAGTGCCGGTGACAAGGAACACAACTCGTATGCAACGCGGATACGCCGTCTTATCAGTGAATCCAAATCCAGTTGTTGGCGCTGCCGTAGCAACTTTCATTCAGCACTGAAGCGCACGCCATCTACCGGTCGGTGATGAAGTTACTGTGGCACGCCTATCAGTGAAGTACTTCGGGTTTCGGTTCGGCGCTAGGATGACGTCATCTCTATTGTATAATTCCGTAGTAGCGGTAGATTAGTACTCGGATCGTCGCAAGATTTGGTAAACTTTATTTTTATATGGGCCAGTCTAGTAACTCTGAACTTCAGCCCGTCACGATTCGCCCTTTAGCTATTAAAATCCAAACCCATGCCCCTACCGGGACTCGAAGCCGGGACCTTCGAGTCGTTGGCCTACGGCTGTACATCAAAAGCAGGTGATAAGCAATCACCGGAAGATTTCCATGATTTGATCTGTAAAAATAAATTAATAATAAAAACTTTTTGAAGACATACTTTTCTTAAACAATTCATACTAAAAAAGTAAAATTAAATTTCTTTATGCATGACTAAAAAAAAGCATGTGGCGCGCTCTCACATACAGTCACTTTATAAATTCTTGAATTGGCGCGCCTTATGTTTTTCTTATTAGTAATTTTTTAAACTAACTCTATGGCTTATGGAACTCGCAAGTTCATCGCCGCAGTAACAAACGTTCGCCATTGGATTCTATCCTGGGCAATATCATGCCAGTTTTCATCACGAACACCTACTTCTCGAAGATCTCTTTTAATATTGTCCTCCCAACGACGTCTCGGTCTTCGCAATGGTCTCCTTCCATCCAGGATAGAATATAATCTTCGTTTTCCCCCCATCCGAGCTACATGGCCTGCCCACCTTAGTCTTCGCGATTTCATAATTTTTACAACATCTGATAAATCGTACAAGTCCGTTCTTGTTGTTCGGATACTTTTTCACAAGCTAATGTTTTGTGATCTACATCCTAAAGTGTTCTGCAACCGGTCACACTCCACATCGTTGCAGGCTAGTATTTATTGTAGGATACGGAAGTTGATGTTAAAAAAATATATTAAAATATGTTTTTAGAATAGAGAAATATACGAAAGTAACAATACAATATTGTATTGTTACCCGACTTGAGTCGCTTTGCAAGTTTTCATCATTGTATGACGTCGGGAAAAAGAGTTAAAATTAACGTTGCAAGATTTGAGCACACCACGAACTATTGTGAACTAAAGTGTATAATAAAAATAAAAACTTTATGCTTTCAAATCTATTACTTCGAATATACTGCATACGAGAAGTCAAGATTGAATACTTGATGTTTCCTATCACCCACGCTATAGTCACTAGTATCGGGCCCTCTATAGGTATTCGCTGGAAAGTCTTAGTTTTCATATTTAATATTTATTCAGTGGTGCAACGTCTTGCGATTGAACATCATCGCGCAATGGGAAAATTCCCTGTTCTCGTAAATAAACCCCTCCTGGGACCGTCGTATGTTTGAAAATCATGTGGCGATATTCAGACGGTGTGCAGCCTCCAAAAAAGACGAAAAATGACGGAAATACGAGTGCAGCTACAAATAAAGACAGTAAAAATGCTATAAACCGAAATTACGGAAATGAAGTGCAAAATTCGTACGTTTCAAGCGTCTTGGAAAACTGAGTACAAATGGGTTCGTTTTGATAAAGAAAAGGAGCTTATGTACTGCACAGTGTGTGAAAAATTGAGAGCTGTAGATGTTACGACTTCAGAATTTGTGCTTGGTTGTAAAAAAACTTCAAATTAATTAACCTATAGGTACATGAAGAAAGTAATCCTCTCAAATGTGCGGTTGCTGCCAATACTGTAAAATTGGCTGTTCCTGGAACAACAGAGGCCAACAAATTACTGCAAAAACTGAAACATACGGAATATGAACGTTTGTGCCGCTTGTTTCGTACTAGTTATGCAATAGCAGTAAAGGATAGACCTTTTTGTGATTTCAAATGGCAGTGTGAGTTACAAACTGAGAATTCACATTGCAAGGAGCAAGGAGTGGGGTTGCAACAAAGTTCAAACAGAACAACAAGGAGGTTGTTAAAGTTCACTGCGCTGCTCATAAACCAGAGTTGGCATCCAGAGACACCTTACAAGCATTATGGTTTATAAGCAAAGCAGGAGGCCTGTGATGCTACGAACGTTAAATTTATGTCTCTGACACGTGTTTCGGTTGCCATATAAAAAGGATTTTGGATACAAGTTTGAAAATGTATCCAGCAATAGTGCGTGATATGGAATCAAGAGCAACAAGAAGTGACACAGCTGCTTCAAAAGCACGTAGCTTTTAAGAGCTGTTCAAGTCTCCTTCTTTCATAGTAAATCTTTTGGTCACTTTATAGATATTGTTGTTACCTTGAGTTCCGCATCTCTGGAGATGCGAAAACGCAATGCAACTTTTGAGGACTGCCTGGCGTCAATATCAGCACTCCAGCGTTCCCTTGCGAATTTGAAATTACACACGTGGGTTCTTTAGGCGCATGTTTATACCAGAAGACAAACAGTTGAAGAATGTAACCCTACACTCCACATTGTTTGCTGAGTCTATTAATACGAGAAGCTCCGGAGAGCAAACTTTGACAAAATAATCGAAGTTATTACCAGCCGGTTTCCACCTAACAGCAAATCGCAGGATATATCGGGCTGACTTAGTGTTAGTGATGTTTTCCAAAAAAACTTGACCACGAATGGGAGCTATTTAAAACGAAACTCTGCGCAAGTGAGCAGTTAGATAGACTGTTAGAACAAAATTCAGATGAACTCTCAAGCATATTAAAGGTGTTGTCATTTTTAAAAACTCTTCCTTCAACGTCTGTGGAGTGTGAAAGAGGATTCTCGTTAATGGGAGTCATCAAAACAGACTGGAGATCATGTTTATGTGTGGATGCACTGAATGACTTAATGTTGTTAAAGCTGAATACCAATCAAGACATTTGTAATTATGACGTTGCTCCGGCAGTATCCTTCTTTATAGACAAAGGAGAAAGAGACAGACGCCCCAATATTTTTCTCCCTACGGCCCCAGACTCTCAGCATATTCTTCCAACGAAGACATTTAGTGTAATAAAAACGAAGTAAGTGTGATAATTCAAACATTCCTATTTGTTAAGCAGGATCTTGTTTGCTTTTACATAGCCCCGTAAAATTCTTTACTTATTCTTTCGTATTTGGTATCCTAATAGGCACGTAGCCTAAATATGAATATAATGAAGTGGACTACAAAATTTACGGTGGTTCTTTTTAGCGCTCTTAAATATTCGGCCCTCTTTTAATTTTACATCGTCTGTTTGTAACGCAGGCTAGCGTCTAAACGAAAACAGGTACAGAGAAACGGATGTCAGATTTCGATTCAGGAAACTTGCTTCATCCCTCGGTTGTTTTTATCTGGTAAAGCGGTAACGTTCCCTTAGGTTAATTTTAACACTCAATTTGCAAGGCACCTAAACGAAAGCAAATGGAGAGAATATCTGACTTCAAATTCAGGATCAGCGATCTTTTCAATCCGATAAAGATACAACATTCTCCAACGGTATTTCTGCACTATTTACCCTCAATCCGTACGGCAGACTAGTGCTTTAACAGGTAGAGAGAAACTGACTTCATCACTTCAGATACCAATAAGCAAATTGGCGCCAAAGACCTTTTTTTTTTCTTTTTATCTATACCCACCCACTTCAGCACGTTGTCTTTGGATCTACTTTATTTTATACATTTATTTGTGCTAAAAAATAACAGAAATGCATTTGGAGAAATTTATACACATAACCTTCTACCTACAATGAACCCTGGGTTTCTCGAAAACACAACTGATCTGTTTTATCATAGTTATGTTCTTAGCCTGAAGTTCTCAGCGAGTGACTAAAGTTTGACTATTATAGAGTTAAGAGGTCAAAAAATGAGGTGATAAGAACACAACAAATTATGGGAAAGTGAGGGTTGTCATGTCATTTTCTGACATGTTTGTAAGACCCTCGTATAATTATTGGTTAAAGAATCTCATGGATTTCTATATAGTGGATTCTTCCCATAAATTTACTGCAGGACGTTGCTTATCATAAATAAACTATATAGTGGATTCTTCCCATAAATTTACTGCAGGACGTTGCTTATCATAAATAAAATTCTTCTTTATGGTGAAATACATACTTAGATTGTCAAAACGTTCAGCTTTCGACCTGTTGGAAATCTTTACAATAATTTGGGAATAGGAGACCAGTCCAGATTAATCCTAATACAATGTTTTAGCAGAGATCCACGGAAAATCAATCCGTAGGAGACTCACCACTCGATCCTGAGTATAATTTCAAAATAGAAAACAAATAATAATTATTCTCCCTATAGTAGATATAACTCTTATGCCACTCGTCTGTCCAAAAGAGTACGTTTCTCAATATCCTTTAAGTAAATTTTACATTGAAACCAAACATGACAAGGTAAAAATAAATCTTAGTGAAATATCTTCAAATATACAGGGTAAGTCAAAATGATGTACCCGATTTCATAAATTTATTTTGTGAAATATAATGAACATATCTGAATGTAATACATGTGGTAAGAAGGGTAACTCTCAAAGTTTTTTTCAGTCACATCACAAGTGCTCTATGTGAGCACCTCGCGTAACACGACACGCATCAAGCCGATACTCTATCTCCTGCCAAACCTTGTGTAGTGTGTCACGGTCAATCTCTGCAATGGCTGCTGTGATGCGGGCGCGAAGGTCACCCAATGTTGTTGGAAGTGGTGGTACGTAAACACGATCCTTTATGAAACCCCACAAAAAGAAATCACACGGGGTCAGATCGGGGGAACGAGGTGGCTAACGAATGAGAACTCGATCCTCCTGAGATGCACGGCCTATCCAGCGCTGTGGCAATGTCTCATTGAGATGATCCCGAACGCTGCCATGGTAATGCGGAGGGGCACCATCCAATTGAAGAATGAAATCTGCACTATCCTCTTCGAGCTGTGGAAGGAGCCATTGTTGCAGCATATCAAGAAAAACATGTCCTGTCACAGTAGGTTCAAGGAAGAAAAAGGCCCCATAAATCTTTTCAGGGGAAATGGCACAAAACACATTCACCTTGGGTGAATCGCGTTGGTGTTCCACAACTGCGTGGGGATTATCAGTTCCCCAGATCCTTACGTTGTGTCTATTCACATTCCCAGAAAGGTGAAACACCGCTTCATCACTGTAACGTAACCTTTCGGCGAACCCATCCTCTTCCATTAACGTGAGAAAATCAGCACAGAAAGACACTCGAGCAGCATAATCAGTGTCTCTTAAGGCTTGTAGCAGTTGCAAGCGATAGGATTTCATTTGTAAACGTTTCCGCAGAATTCGCCATACAGTTTTCTGTGGCATTCCAAGTTCCCTCGCTGCCCGGTAGGTAGACTTCTGTGGACTCCGCACAAAACTGGCGCGAACACGTTCCACTGTCTCTTCTACAGCTGAAGGACGGCCAGTCGATTTTCGCTTACAGATGCAGCCCGTATCTCTGAATTTTTCATACCACGTACTAATGGTTTTTCCAGTAGGTGGGTCTCTGCCATACTTGGTACGGAAATGCCGTTGAACACTCATCACAGAGTTGTTTACATGGTAATCCAGCACACAGAACGATTTCTGCTCTCCAGTCAGCGCCATTTTCGTTAACTGCTTCCAGCGCCGCGTAGCGGTAGACAATGCAACCACGCGGGACATAAACTAAACTCAACTAAACTTTGAACTTTTGCCTTTCCTTGCGCGTAGCTCACATTAAGATATGTTCATTATATTTCACAAAATAAATTTATGAAATCGGGTCCATCATTTTGACTTACCCTGTACTCGAGTACATCAGTGCCTGTCAAAACAGGAAAATAATAATCAAAATTATGTTTTTTTCTGTGTAAAGAGTCCAAATGTCTATCAACTGTCCGTAATATAACTACGAACATGAAAAATGAATAAAATACACATATACGACAAAAGCTTTCCAAATACAGCGGTTTCTTGCTTCTGCTTCTGCTACCTGGGCCTTTTATATAAACAAGGATCTCAACAATAAAAGCAAACCGAAAAAATCCTTACGAAACAGTAGCATATAAGCCACCATTGCTAGTTATTATAAACATAAAAGAACATGACTGTTTATACATATCATTCCATTATTTCATTACGGAGAATTCGCACACACTGCTTAGTAAGTACTCTGGAATGAATAATTAGTTTACTATCTGCAGTACTTTTCTCTCGAATTCTTATGAATGCTCTACACGAGCAGAGCTTCTAAGAAGTCCACAGTACGTACTTCCGTTCTTCTTGTTATTAAAGTGGTGCTCGATGAAATTTCCACCGTATTTGAACGCCTAACCATGCGCACATGAAGTGGGTATGCTAACTATTCGCTAAATCAAGAGCATAACAGTGTTTTGTTTAATACTGATGAAACACAAACATAATCATTATCATAGCACATCCAAAAACCATCCCGTACCAAGTGGTATGTTGGAGGAAACTACTTGATACTTGTTAGATATCTATTTCCATCACCCGCTGCGTTTCGGCTTGTTATACTATATTTTATTTTCTCCACGTTCATCTGTAGACCTATCTCATCGCAAGATTCTACTACTAAGACATCGGTGTTACTTGGTAGTGCATTTATATCTGTTAAAAAGTGACTAATGGATTATGAAATTGTGATGACGTAATCGATATTGGTGATGTTCAACCAGATGGTTGAATTGAATTTTAATGTACTTGGTAATACAAAATTGTATCTATTGGTTTTCTTAATGATGTTTGTATGTTTCAGTGCAAGTTACAGACGTTAATAATCTCAACGGAGTTCCTTATTATTGTTAATGCCGAATTGACAGATATTCGTTGGTCATATATACGAGCATCAATTCATTTTGGAAAATATCAACGTACGCCAATATGATGCGAAAAATTATGGAACAGTAATCAAGTATGTATTATAATTTGTGGAATTTATGACTTATCGTTTTGTTTCTGTGGTACTCAAACATTCTAGCTATAATAAAGTTCATTAAGGATGATCTCCAGATTGTGGTTGCAGATAGTACCAACAACAAAGTTACTTTCATATCGTCCTCTACTAAATCTACATCATTCCCGTATACGAATAGTTAGTTCAAGCCATTCATGTTAGTCCCTTTTTGTCCTCTTTTCATTTTAGCATCGCATATTTCAATGCAAATTTAAACAGTAGTGGTGATAACGCATCACCTTGTGTCAATCCGTTGCGAGTCTCGAAACTATCTGACCTACACGTATTCTGCTTATGAGGTCGCTGAGACGCATCCTTACTTGCTGAACAAGTTTTGGGGGGGGGGAATTTCAAACGTACCAGGATACTTCTTCAGAGATGGTTTACCACCAAGAAAAAACAATCTCACCCTCCCAGTCACACCAGGCAAAGGTACCTTCAACTTAGGCCCTGGCCGACTCCTTCCTACATCCTTTCCAGGTCATCAATGAATTCAAAGTCAGAAAAAAATTGGGAAATCTGGGTTCAAGTCTCGGTTACTGCACTAAGCAATTTCTCTACAATATCTAAATCCGTACCACCCATGGCATTTGTGTCGAACTTAGCCATAGATAAATTCAAAATTATAGTAGTGGGAAGGAAATTACGAAAAATGTTATTCTGAATTTGAAAGTGTTTTGAATGTATAAAACGAAGTAAGTGTATACATTGTCAGGTTTTCTTTCTTCTTTTTTTTAAAAGGTGGACCATGCAATTACACATAGGGGAAAATGGTGAAAAACAGTTACGCTTTATGACAATAGCAATGACCCAAAAACGGAAAGATAACCAATAAAGGTAAAAAGGCTATTTAAATCCCGTTCCAAATTATACTTGCACCCTAGAAACAAACAGACACTTCGTTTCTACTGCTCAACACAATACGCGCCCTCATCCCCTCTCGCATTCTTGATATTGTTTGAGGAAATACATGGGAATGAAATAGATTCATTATTTCAATCCAATTACTTACGTATATAGAGTTCCTCCTCATTTGGACACAAGTTAGCCACCAGGGTCTCTATTCTAGGTAACATTCCGACATTTGCCTGACGGAACTGACGAATCCTGTCACGCTAGCCAGTGGGCCTTCACTGTCGGTCCATACGGGCTGCACTAACTGAAGCTGCAACCAGGACTGATTCGGGCAATCAACAGACAGAACGATGTACACCCGAAGACTGAGCATCACACGCGAATTTAATGGCACGATTAAAAAAACAATGTTCTGATATGATAATACTTATATCTAAGAACTAAATTTGTAAGGGAAACCAAAAATATCCGGATATTAAGACGACAGTGAGGCTGAGATTGAAGGATCTGTCTATTTCTATTACATAATAAGCACTACAAACTTCAATGATAAGAATAATCTAATCTTTACATTAGGTGGCAAGTGCCTGGTAGCTGCGTAAGTTGTCACCTATCTTTCTTTTCCTCCTAGACACATGAAAGGGTGATCTGAAGAAATGTCACAGAGGGCGTGCCGGCCTCGTGACGAGAAAGTGGGAGTGCAATCTTCCAATTAGATCAAAATAATCGATTGGTCTTCTGATTCACTGATATGACTTTAATATAAAGAACACGTTTCTGCCAAAACCATCAATCAGTGTAGATAAAATTCTCATGGGTAAACAAACTAACAGCTGGTTTCTTAAATGTCCACATAAAGTTTCAGTAATCATGAAAAAAAAAAAAGTCCCTAAGAATCATCAAATTTGGAACTGGCTAGTCATCACGTGTTTCTATCCTCTAAATCAGTATTCACTTAGATGTCTAGAAATGCCCTATGGTCGAAAGATCATGCTTTCTTCTAGGGCCATTCCACGTCAATTCAACCACAATTTTGTTGAAAGTTAAACCCAGTACCTCAGATCTGGATGAAATTTTCTAGAGTTACAGAACTTATTGTGTTGATTTCAAATCTGTAAATTTTATTACAATCGTACCAGCTGTTCCAAAGTTATGGCATTTCAAATACAAAATAAAAATCCATTGTTATAGTCGCGACATGCAATTTTCGCATTGTTTTAAAATACGAAAAACGTCATATCTCAATTCCTATTTATGCTAGAAACATGATTCTTTTTTTTTTATTATCATTCAGATTGTCTTGAAACGATCAACCAGGAACAATATATAAAGTTATGACTTAGCTTAGCTGTTAGAAAATTTACAAAAGTAAAATGTTTCTAAAATGCCGGGATAGGGGAGGGGCCAGGAGCTACATTGAACGTGCGATCCCGGCATTTGCCTGGTGTGACTGAAGAAAAACGCTGGAATGGTTCTGTGCTTAAATGATGGAAGGTGTTTCATGCAGTGTTGGAAAATTAAAAAAAATATTATGAAAAACTTATTAAAATAATCTAACGGGTCGCAGGTTGTTCATCGCTTTTGTTTTATCATTTACAAATGTAACAGAATTCATGATGAAGAGGACAATTAATAAAATAAAACTTTTATTGAAACTACATTATTTGCCTTTAAAGTGCTTTAGGAATCTGAATTTAGGCATCTCAAGCTACACGCCATGACGCCTTATGCTTTGGAATAGTCTTGAGGGGGGAAGAGACCACGGTGGTTCAGTGGTATGGCGCTGACCTCCAATGTGCGGGGTCCCCAGTTCGATCTCGGCTTGTGGCATGAGCTTTGTGGTGGACAAACACTGTACTCGTCGGTTTTTTCGGGGTGTCCCCGTTTCCTCCCACTTTCTTTATTCCACCAATTCTCCCATCAACATCCATCTGGCCTGAGCCAAGTTGGCGGCATAACGTTTATTGAAGGCACTATTCTGACATTTGCCTGATGGGGCTGACAAAAAACACGAAAAACCTTGTTAGGATGGCCGGTGTGAGCGGAATTCGAATTCGCAGGGTTCACCTGAAGTCAACAACCGTAACCACTTTAGTGCGGAGGTTGGGTCGGCGAACTAGAACTCTAAAATAATGACGTTACACACCTTCGTTGCCATGACGACTACCAGGAATTTGTCCAAACAGAGAAGCAATCACGCTGGGAGTTGATGGATGGCACATAAGTACTCAGAACAATGACTTTGAAACTGTCTAAGGTTGTGTGAATATTTTAGTGACGATCCAAAACTCCTAGTACAACTACTACTACTACTACCCGGCCCCCGTAGTCCAGGCAGTAACGTCGCGGACTTGGGTAGGGTAGGTACGTGGGTTCGACACCCACGGCCGACTATTCTGACGGAGGTTTCCCAGAGTTTTCTTCAATTCCACCGGGCGAATTGCGGGATAGCACCTTGAGAAAGGCCCTGGCCGATAGCGTCCCCATGTCGGTCTGACCCAAAGATGCCAAAAGGTTGTAAATACCAGGTGTATGCATAAGTTTTTGCCGGATTTTGTGGTAAAGAAAACACGTAATTTTCAAGGGAAATTAATTTTGTTTTATTCAAAATATTGGCCATCGGCTTCTACACATTTCGCCCATCTTTCAGGTAATTGATGCATACCATGCCAGAAAAACTGCTTGTCTTTTGCGGCAAACCATTCGTCGAGCCATTTTCCGACGTCTTCGAAATTGCTGAAGTGCTGCTCTGCGAGCGCGTGCCACATTGATGCGAAGAGGTGATAGTCAGATGGCGCCAGGTCTGGGGAGTACGGCGGGTGCGGAAGGATGTCCCATCCAAGCGATTTCAAGGTGTCTTTCACTGGTTTTGCTGTGTGAGACGGCGCATTGTCGTGTAACACAATCACCTTGCCATGGCTTCGGGCCCATTCCGGCCCTCTTTCGATCAATGCGTGATTTAAATTAATCATTTGTTGGCGATAGCGTTGTGCATTAACGGTTTCGCCGGGCTTCAAGAGTTCATAATACACAATACCGCTCTGGTCCCACCAGACACAAAGCATGGTCTTCTTGCCGAAGCGATTTGGCCTTGGTGTTGAAGGACCGGCTTCGCCAGGTGAAAGCCACGATATTTTCCGCTTCGGGTTTCCAAAATAAATCCATTTTTCGTCACCCGTCACAATTCGTTACAAAAAGGATTTTCTTTCGTAGCGTTGAAGCAGCATTTCACAAGTGACTTTGCGATTTTCCATTTGACGTTCATTCAAATCGTGTGGGACCCATTTACCCAGTTTATTGATCTTCCCCATTGCTCGTAAACGTCTACTGATTGTTTCTTGTGACACATTTAATGCTTTTGCTATTTGCTGTTGAGTTTGAGTTGGGTCATCCTCCAATAACACCCGCAATTGCTCGTTTTCGCACTTTTGTGGTCTACCAGAGCGCGCACTGTCTTTCACATTAAAATCACCACTTTTAAATTGTCGAAACCATGTCTCACATGTTCTAATCGATGGAGCGTGTTCACCATATGTATCTACCAGCACACGATGACTTTCAACAGTCTTTTTCTTTTGATTGAATAAGAAAAGCAATGCGTGCCGCAAATGTTCTTTTTCAGGCAGAAACTTCGACATGATCACTGGACGATAAAACAAAGACGCTAGTGTTTGGCGGATTCAACTTGTGTGTGTTTGTAGTTTAATGTCTGACGAACAAAATGACGTATGTGTCAAATTAATACGCTGCGTACTTTTCGCTGGCGCCATCTCTTAGTTAAACCGGAAACTACTTATGCATACACCTGGTAAATTCAATCCTACTGCTAATATTGTAAAACAATTTAAGAATTTTAAAAACTCGTTAAAAATGCTTTTTCTCAATTTATAAATTAGTTAATTTGTTCTTCCCAATAGGATCCTTGATAGCGAATTTATAGGAAAAAGGACCTAATCATCCCGCTCATTGTATCCGTCTGTGTTCAGAAATGAAATATCAGGAACTACAAAGGTGTGGACACAAGTTTGAGGTGTCACTGCAAAGGTCTTGGCACCAAGGCTAGACTAGCTTACAGTCCCAGAAGTCTTCATTGGTGCAGTTGTTTCGTGTTGCCAACCCATTTATTTATA
>JAGDQP010016845.1:0-39759 GCA_022664845.1 Lepisma saccharinum
ATATATATATATATATATATATATATATATATATAAAAATCCTTTCCAGGGTTAAGCCATTGATGCCTAAAGGCTATAAATGCATTCAAAATTAAAAAGAGGGAAGCAAGTACAACGTCCGGAATGTTACTTTCAAGTCTATATTGGATAGTTATTTTCATACTGTGTGGCATTTCGCACTTGAAAAGTGCACCCATTGACTATTTTCTAAGTGTACACAAAGATTTATAAAGAAAATGTCAGATAACAAATTTTACTAAGGTTCCAAATGTGGCATTATCGATGGAAATTCAAGATTCCCACTAACCAAGAAAGCTGGGAAAAGTTAGGGTAATGAAATAATGTAGAAATAAAACACTTGAAAACTCAGTTAGCCCCAGTATTACAATCTATTGCTAAGCTTCTAGCCAGCGCTAAGTTGAGGCCAATTCCTATTCTGCGCACGTAAAATATGACTTGATCTCAACTAAGATCTACGGCTAGAAGCTTACCCGTAGATTGTAAAATTGGGAGTTAAAGAGATGATGTTTCGAATCGTGAAACAAAGAGAATATTAAGTATGTGAGTTGCATGTTTCTCTAAACCTATCCTTCTTAACTCATTTTGCTGGAATCATATTTCGTAATGCTTGAAAATATAGGTAGTATCCTGTTTGCAAGTTTGAGCTACGACGATATTCAAGCTTCTAATGTATTCCCGCGCATATCAGTACAGTTGACTCCCGATATACTGGGATAGTAGAGGGGAAGATATCCATGGTTAACTTAAAATCAAGGTTAATCCAAAGGCAGGGGGGAAGGGGAAACGAGAAACATAAGTAACCACTAAATAATGAAATAAAATGGTACATGGCAATTTATCTGTACTGTATTTTCAGGAATTGAACTATAATAAAGTTTCAAATCAGCTGTATCAACAAACAAAAAAGACCTGAAAAGTCGTTGTCAATTCGAATCTCATTGTCAAATTCCATGTCTGCTCTCTCTCTCTCTTTTTCTCTCTAGCGTGTCTGCTGATGATCCTTGCGATAGATGTAAATATTTTCTTTTTTGGCGAGCACCGGTTAAGCCGTCCCCTGTAAATCGGGAGTCGACTGTACTTAAAAAGAACTACAAACAAAAACAAGAGAGATTCTTACAATATGTTTGAAAGAATATTATACAAAATTATGTTAGAATGTAATCAAACGTATATAATAGGACCGAATGTTATTTTTGTCAAGTTAAAATATTCGATTTATAGAGTCTTGGCACACATATGTACAAATAAAGATGACAAATGTCGTTAAAATGTTCCAGTATACAACACAAGAACGGTATCTCAATGTGTTTTAGTTCAGTAGTTACATACTATGAAACATTAGCTTGTATAACTTTTGGGATGCTCAGTATACTGAAATGTGACTGTAAGGGTAGTCGACCAGGGCCTAGTTAGTAGATATCATCCCGGCATTTGCCTGATACAACTGAGGAAAACCCTGGAGAAACCTGCCACGATGGGATTATTCCCAGGACCACTAAACCAACGGTCTGCAACTGCGTTCAGCTTCTTTTATTTATTTTTGAGATATAAATCATCTTTATTTGTGTATGTTTTTGGGGTGGACGTTTTTCATAAGAGCTTTTAAGTAACTTAAATACTTCTGTATTTTAACTTTATCGTTGTATTATCCCATCTCTCTTTATCTGGATGTTCAATGTTAGTACAATACAAGGTAGAAGAGTTTCATGTGTGATTTTCTTTTCTTTTGCAGTTTGTTGATCCGAATTCTGATGATGAGAATTTTTATACAGAAGCAAATACAAGTTTGGTAAGTTCTGTTTCGTTTTTTTAAATAAATAAATAGTGTACAAAAGGAATATGTAAAATGTTAGAGCTTGACAATACGGCGTATTGGCAAAGCTGACTCCTACCAATCAACCGGCTCGAACTCCCCCTCACAAGATAACACAACCTCGAATCGAAACTGTTTTTGAAAGTTTGTACACGGTAGGGGGCTATAAACACAAGATCAAATGCCAAACTATAGGTGTTCGTACGAAAAAGAAGGTGACAACAAGAGCAATCGAAATTTGAATAATACAAGCATTTGCTTACACGTAGTGATACACTTGCTTATCAAGACTTGGCGTATTCCTTCAGTTTCTGTTACTAGGTGGATTTGTGTACCGAATACAAGCAGTAATGCCGTAATGTTTTGTGCTACACAGGATCTGTTAACACGGGCGATGGACATTACGATAATATACATAATTCATAGAGTATACTGTTACAAGTAACGATTAACCTGACTTGGAAAATGTGTGAAGTGATTAATCCAATGAATGTGCTTCGTCTCACAACTGAATATTTCATTCCAACTCACTGGCAGTGAAGGGTCACTGAGCGTTGGTTGGCAAGTTGAGCCAACTTACTTATTTATAGTATCTATCCGCGTACCAACTTTGAAGGACAATTTTGACCTGACGTTCTGGAATGTTACTTTGTCAGTGCAGTAGTGAATTTTTTCTTCAGTCTATTCGACGATTGGAATTATAGTATAAGAGAAGCAAAAGGATTCTTCCCATTTCTGATAGGAACAGAAAGTGCCACTTACCGTTAGTCCTCAAAGTAATCCTTATCAGCACCCAACACCTTTTACCAACGTTCCTGCATCTGCACAATGCCCTGGCGGTAAGAGTGGAAGGATCTTGGACGCAAAGAAAGCTATGAGTACCTGCCGCAAATCTGCGTCATTGGCGAAAGATTTCCCACGAAAATAGTACGGTGGAAGGCACAGTCTCCCAGCCAAGTCGCTGTATGGTATACGTGGCCATATGCCACCGGCCGGCATTGTCGGCAAGGAACAGTACACCCTTGCGATTCACTAATGCTGGTCTGCTTCTCTTGCAGTGCCTGTTATATATAATTGCTGCGAGTACAGTCTGCAGTGATGGTTTGATCCGGTGGTAGCATCTTGTGGTGCACCACCTGGCGACTAGTCCACCAAATACAGAGCAAGATCTTGCGTTGGTCTTGTGGTGTGAGGCATAGGGTTCGGCGGTGACAACCAATGTCTGGCACACTTGGGAGTCTCGTACAAGACCCACTTTTCGATCGAAGTGCGTTGCGGTGCTCAGAAAGCAACGACAAACAGGGTGTCACTTGTTGGTCGTTGTTGGCTTCCGACAGTGTGTGGTGTACCTTGTTGCTTAACTTGTACTCCTGCCCTATGTGGGACAGGTGAAGTCTAACTCTTTCATCAGCAACCTGGAAGCATTCGGCAAACTCACCACACGTTTGGGTTCTGTTCTGCTCTGTGGCCGCCTTCAGGGCCTGTGGGTTTACACAGGGACAAAATCTCCCGACCTGAATTTCTGGAACCAGTGTCGGCTGTGCATTCCTTTCATAGCATTATCCTCAATGGTTTGACGTATTCGGTTGCGGACAAGCCCACCTTATTATAGTCATAAAGCACATAACTCTAAACGAGCTGCTTCAACATCTCCACTTGTCTTCGCCACTACTCGAGTTATGACTGCTGTGAGTGCGTAAAGCGTCTGTCTTGGTCACGGTCAATGTTCCCATTTCTCACCCCAATCGCTTTGCCAACACCTGAGGCTTTTATTTACGTTACGTCGTCTAAAACTGCAAGAGCTTTTTTTTTATTTCCTTATATTAAAAAACAAATTTATTTTGTGTTGATCGTTTTAGTAACTTTCGACATCGGGCCGTCCCGATCAATCATAACGAGTACAATGCTTTTAAAATATAAAAACATGCATGCCCTAACCGACATTAGAACCAGAAACCTTGGCCGCTAACCTGACGTGTCAGACCTCACGACCATCGCTTGGCGGTAGGAAATGAGTTCGCAAATGAAAACTCTCTATTATAGATACCATTCCAATATTCATCTCGTGTAACTCGTTTGTAGAAAACTTCATTAGGTTTACGAACAGGAGAAGAATTTTAAAGTCGATGAGTAGGCAGGCACGCATTACGTTACAGCGGGTGCAGATTATACCTATAAAGGGTACTCTTACGATAAAAGTATTAAACGTACTGAATATCTCTCAAAAAGTTCTAACTAATAATTCGTTTTTCTAACGTCATAACACCTCAGAGCAAATCACTATTACAGCCGACTTGTTATTCGTATATTCTATTCGAGTAACTTTATCATCATAACGGTTAATCGAATAATTGAGGCAATGGTTAGGAAAAGCGCACACAGCGCAAAATGTAGTTTCGAGAAAAAGCATTTGAAAATTTTCACCACAGTATGTACAGTGTATATATGACACAACATAAATGAAAATATTCCCAGCCTCGTGATCCATTCGGTAGCATCCCGACTTCGGATCTGCAATGGGGAGGCGCGCGATTTAAGTTCCACTGTCAGCCACCCTGTCTAAAGTTTTCGGGTTTAACTCAGTTTTACAATAGGAAAGCCAGGATGGTACCTCAGCGCATTCCCCGTCTCTGCTCCCAGAAGAGCGAATGCCCAGGGACGTCACACTTCAGAAGTGACAGGCTTAGGCCAAAAGTTGCTTGTTCAGCTCATAAAAAGGAAATTTAAAGTTCTATAAACTAAAATAGGGCTATAGTTTATTCCATACTCTCTGCACCAGTCACTGCCTCAATTTTAAGAATGTTGATAATCTAATGGTTATTCGAAAAACAGTTAAAATAGGTTGCTCAGTCTTCATTCGAAGAATAGCAGTTTTTTTTTTTTCGGGGTAATTCAATCTGAATTCCTGTTCGATTATGTGAATA
Organism: Lepisma saccharinum; assembly: GCA_022664845.1. Classification (NCBI taxonomy): domain Eukaryota; kingdom Metazoa; phylum Arthropoda; class Insecta; order Zygentoma; family Lepismatidae; genus Lepisma; species Lepisma saccharinum. The sequence continues at coordinate 4,759 of JAGDQP010016845.1, forward strand.
TCTGTTTTCTTTCTATTCTTCCGATATACGATTAATTTTACTCGATGAAATGAATGATGAAAAAATTATCAGAATGGTTTTGACAGCTCTATAGTTGATCCAAGGTCCCATTTCTTGCTGGGTCATTACGCCACCACTGAACATTAAGTGGGACGACCAAGTGAGGCATTTATATCGAAAGCCGAGCCTCTCCGCGACATTATGCTTTTTAATTAATATCTTATGATATTGATAAGTTAAGGATGGCATGCGCTGATCTAAGGTTGTGTGTATAAGACTATCTAAAATGTTTTGTTTTTCTCTTCAACAGAGCGATCCTACTTTTGTTCCAATTAAATTCCCAGAACTTGGAGACAAGAGCTCAGGAACAGAGAGTGATGATTCATCTGTGAAGTCCGTGCGCTTTAGTAAGTTAGCCGAGGTGAGTATTTCATTTTTATATTACTATTACGGAATGTTTCTCTGTTGTATAGACCTTGGCAGTTGAATAAGAGCCGTTCTGTGCGCTAGTTCATCCTTGAGTTACTTTTTTTAAAACCCGAACTCCACAATAGCGTGAAGAATATATTAATATGCACTTACATTTTAATATTTCATAGTAGTTTTGGTGTAAAAAGTAGGAGATTTAAAAAATATCTTTACATTTTCTAGGCGTGTCAAATTTCCGCTTTTGCTGTTCGCAAGTATATGGTGTTCATAATTCTCTTGTGCAAACTGCTATTTTTAAAAATCTGTTTCTACGATGAAATATTACATGAGAGTAAACTCCAATACAGAGTTGGACTTTAAGATTAAACTTCAAGTGATGTTGCAGCGAAAAGCAAAATTTAGTTAAATATATTTAAATGATTAGTTAACTTTTACAGAGTGCAAGGGCGAAAATAACAGAAAAATAACACGTTCTTCTACATTTGTTTCTAATATTTTCTTCCAAAATAAATTCTGTCTTACATCTTCTCTTTACATTCTATATCAGTAAGTTCGCCATTGTCTAATTGTAGGTTCGTCATATGTCTGAAGTTGATGCAACTGAGGCCTTGCTTGCAAGACTGTCGTACCAGGCCAGCGTTCGAGCAGGCGAAGTAGCTCGGAGAGCAGCGAATAAATTTTCTGTTCAAGAGGTAGCCAAGATAGCTCTTATGTTTTGTATCTTGGTAAGTATTCGAAACATTTCCTTTTAAAATAATGATTCAAATGGAGTTTTTTTGATGTAAGTGCGTGGCTAACGATAGTTTACATTTGTAAATGGTCTAGAGTACTTTCGAAGTACCAGGTAGACACAAAAGTCACCTCTTAGAGCTAACGAGAGACATTCCATGCGTTAACCCTACTATTGTATGTGAAAGATAAAATTAGGATATCTTTTCTATCTTTTACGTGATTTTAGTCTCGAAAACTTTATTTGCTTTTACTCGCTAGATACCATGTAATACAGAATAATGTTATCCTCAGTTTCGATGTATTTTGCACACGAAATACTCGCAGGTAGTGTGTACCTTATCAAGCTTTCTAAACCGAAATATTTCATTGTCATGCATTAAACGCAGAAAAGCTTTGATTCTGTTGAAGTGTTGACATTTGATTTCTAAAAATGTGCTTGAAACGTGTAAGAAATTACGTAGAGAAGATGATATTACGAAATGAGAATTAAGCTTAATATATTGTTAGGATACTTACGGTTTTGTGCTCCAGTTTGAGTTGAAATTAGTTTTATTGTCGGCGTCGTTCTCACAGTCTCTCAAAACCAAATAACATTTCATCAAGATCCTAGCCCTAGTGATGACAGTACTCTGAGGACAAGTGAGGGGTCTTCTTGAATGAAGAAGTAGCGGACTCCGTTTACGAAACCCAGAAAAAGCGATAATGGGAATCGTTGCGCTGACCATCAAATACCCATCTGAACCAAGCTGACTGGCAAACCATCGCCTGATTGTGGCTGTAGAGACCGTCCACTAGAAAACGGAAAACTGCATTCGTTTTTCACTAAATATTTGTGTTGAAGAAATTAATATATTATTCTGAAAAAAATATTTTTTTAGAGAATATAACGCATGCTTATTCACCGTTTTCCAGGGTGTCTACCACCCTGGAAAACCTGAAATATTCAGGGAATTTTATAAATCTAGAAAACTCAGGGAAATCTCTAATTTATGAGGGAAACTCAGGGAAATTTATGAGGTGGACCTGTCCACAATTGGTAAGAGCACTGCTCCGGCAAGGCGGAGGTCGTGGGTTCGATTCCCACTGCTGATCGGAATTTTTCGATGTGTTAAAATCCTCTATTTTAAATAAATTATCTTTTTTCTTTCACTTGTGAAATATCAATAATGTACAAGATGCTTGGACTGGGTGGTTGTGGTGGCAGTGGTGGGATTTAAAAAAATATGTCATTGCGTATTATTTACCTGCACTATACTAAGAACTCAGGGAATTTCATCGCACAAAATTAGTGGACACCGTGTTTATTATATGCGTGTATAATTTTTAAATGCATTTTATGCAAGGGTATAATTTAAAACTTCTTAAATAGTATATACAGGTAATATCCCGTTATAACGAATTTTACAGGACCCGCGATTTCATTTCGTTGTAACGAACATTATATTGCTGCACAAGGATATAGAATTTTCACTGAGATTTTCAAGTTTTCCTACAGTATATACTATTTCTATGCGTCCTGGTACTTATTACCTGTTAAAAGTATTTATACGAGTATCACCATCTGTATATTTGTGTCAAAATTACTTTATTTACAGAATTTATTTAGAGGTATAAAATCAAACACAGGTTGCGTATTGTTGTGTAGACGAAAACTAGCGAAAAAATATCGCTTTTGCTCTTTATTAACATCAGATTTTGTTGTTAAGCATGGATTATGCATGCTGGACTCAGAAAACACGGTCATTATAACGATAATTTCGTCATAAAGATGTTTGCTTTAATGAATATCTTTTGGTATCATAAAGTAAATTGTGTTTTCTGCGGGGATTTTGAAAAACTTCGATCTAACAGAAATTGCATTATAATGAAATTCGTTGTAAAAGAACTTAACCTGTATATTTCATCATATTACTATGTACTTTTCTCTAAATTGTTTGTCCTTCTTGTTTTTTTACAGTGGTTTATTGCCAATTATACGTACCAAATAGCTCTTGCGGAAACAGAGGCGGGAATTGTAAATGTGTTGTCTTCCAGCTCCAGTTTGTTTACTCTTATGTTTGCAGCTATATTTCCATCAAATACAGGAGATAAATTTACGTTATCCAAGTTTGTGGCAGTGTGTATCAGTATTAGTGGTATGGTAAGTGTCCGCTTTTTGTGTTATATGTATTTTTTTTTAACGGTTGATCTAAAGCAAGATCTCCAACAAAAGGTGGCGGCACTACATTTGTATATGTCTAATGTATTTTTATCGTTGCACAAAATATCAATGCTGCTCCTACAAATTCAAGCCTAGAGAGTTCAAACTTTCAGGGAAGAAAGTTCATAACCAATTCAGGAGTTCGATCAATGCCGATTTTAAATTTTCTTTTTTGTTCATTGTTGAAAGAGAAACAAAACAAAAATCAAACGATTTCAATAATGAAGAAAAACGAAAATAAAAAATCGGCATTGATCGAACTCTTGAATTGGTTATGAACTTTCTTCCCTGAAAGTTTGAACTCTCTAGGCTTAAATTTGTAGCAGCAGCATTGAAATTTCGTGCAACGATAAAAATACATTAGGCATATACGGAGGTAGTGCTGCCATCTTTTCTTGGAAATCGTTGCTTTACATTAACCTTAAGTTTCAACGATTGGATTAAAGTTGTTTCGATGAAAGCTTAATACGTTTGTCTAATAACTTCAATCTGTCTTCTTGTTTATATGGAATGCACTAGTGTATAAAAGTTCATTAAATGTAGCCGAAACATTCAAAAGATATTCTGAGAAGAAAGGTGTACGGCTACCCGAAATTTCGGGATCAGTTTTTGGCTGAAATTTGAGATGAGCGAATTTTGATTTTCAGCTGTTTTCGTGAAGCCAGGTCATACTTACTAACAGAGACGTTCATTATTAAGTCAGTGTCGGACCTTTCTTTTTTTTAATGTGGTGATTTCGTTACATTCACATAATCACTCTGTTAGTACGTACGACGTGGCAACACTGAAACAGTTGTCGATAAAATAACACGCTTTCATGTAAATATTTCAAATTCACTTCTTATTCCTTTCTCTTTCTGCTTTTCCTTTTATTTTCTATGTATGTGTTATTTAAATGTGCATTAACTTGAACTTATGTCGATGAATACAGTTCGAGGTTAATCAGGAATTTCCATGTGTGATTCAAAGGGTTGCAACCAATTTGCAAATGGTTGGAAACCAATTGTTTTGAATGTTAATTATTTGTTATTGTGGTTTCTTTGCATTAACATTATGGTACCAAGCAAATGTGGTCTAGTGGCTAAGATCACTTTAATTCCAACTGCAATTGTCCCAGGCTTCTTTTTCGTACCAACCAAATACTGAACGGGTACCGTAAATTGTGACTATGGGCGCTGCCTTCTCTTCTCTTCTTCAAAGCCCAGTAACTAAAGATATTGCACAGCCCTGATATGTGGAAAAATGTAATTCATTATTTTTAAAGACTGCTTATGTTGTTTTGTTTAACAATAATCATACTGTTTCAGTACGATGTGTGATGCACAGTTAATTACCTCAACACAACAGGAGCAGTCATTATTAAGTGTACTCTTTGAACAAGATTATTATTTTAAATGTTATTTTAAGTTTTAATTAAAGTTAATGATTTTCTTAATAAAACAGTACACTTGATAGTAGCTGCTAGAAGTAGTCGTAACGTTCAGTTATGGTACAAATTCAAGCCTAGAGAGTTCTAACTTTCAGGGAAGAAAGTTCATCACCAATTCAAGAGTTCGATTAATGTCGATTTTTAATTTTCTTTTTTTTTTTCATTGTTGAAATCGCTTGGTTGCTGTGAATATGAAAACCTATAACAACGAAGCTCTTTCAACAAAGAACAAAACCGAAAATAAGAAATCGGCATTGATCGAACTCTTGAATTGGTTATGAACTTTCTTCCCTGAAAGTTAGAACTCTCTAGATTTGAATTTGTAGGAGCAGCAATGACATTTCGTGCAACGATAAAAGTACATTAGACATATACATAGGTTGGAGATCGTACTGCCATCTTTTGTTGGAGATCGTTGCTTTACATCAACCTTAAGGTAATTAGGGTACGATGGGTGAATTGGGAGGACATTTTTTTTAAACTATCCTTAGTTTCTCCTTTTGAATATCATTTCACAAAAAACAGTTACATCAGCTTGTAATGTGTTGAAAGAGCCCTGAAACGTATGATTCATTTATATGTATTGTATATAATTACATGCCAAAAATTACTAATTTTATGAGTGTATCTGCTTCACATGTGGGGTAGCTGGGAGACTTTCATTATAAACCTTGGCCATATGGATAAATTGGGAGGAAGACACAGACACCCAAGAATAAAACATTTTCTTTTTTTCCACAATAATTTAATATTGGAAAACCATGAAAACTTCTGTGGTGTTTAGAAGAAACTGGGGCTATCATATGATAATAAAATTAATTCTGAGACATGCACCATTTTTTTCTAAAATTTCAGTAAAAAAATGTTTTCCTCCCAAGTACCCCGTACTCGCAGTTGTCCCGTGTTACCCTACTTAAATCAAACATCGTACTACAATACTGTTGTTATTGTTTAATAGATACGAGTACGACACGTGACGCTAGATGTTATTACATTTTTTTGATAGATTATGTGTGGCTTATTTTCTTCGGACTTAAATAATGATAAAATCTGTGTTATTCATTGTTAGTACTTTTCAACACTATTTTAATTACTGGGAAGGGGACCAAGTAGTTTACATTTAGTGAAACTAATGTGTGATCTTATAATTATTTGTTACACATACCTGTAGACCAATCTTTGTAGCACCAATTTTGATATTTTGTAGCATTAATTATCACAATTTTAGCATTTATGTCGCATTTAGTTTTTTAAAATTTAGCACATTCTTTAAAAAAAATTATGGTACTTGTAAACAGTATATTTGTGGTAGTAAGGTGTATCTAATAAAAAAAAATGAGGATAAACTCTTCAGCCCTCCCTTGAACTGATATTTCTTCACTCCTTCCCATCTTCGTACTGCACGTGGTTTCGATCCCACAACACAACCCCGTGGGTAGGTGGCTTGGCGTCTCTCCCAGCTGGCCTTGGTGACGCACGGAGAGGCGTAGAAAATACCAGGAAGTGACATCACGGATTTTATGGAGAACTTAATTTAGCGTCGTGCACGTTTTCGGTAAAATAAAACGATTTTTAAGTTAAATAATTTTGGAAATGCGCTTTTTAGTTATTATTAGCAATAATTAGCACGAATTCCACTTTTTCGTTTTCATTCGCATTTATCGCAAGTCAAGCGAAATATCGCAAATATTCGCGAGAATATAAACGTGATTTCTGGTTCTAAAACGAAAAGTTCGAGGTTTCCTGAAAATTTTTTGTTTCGCATATATCGCATTAGCGAAAAAAGTTCGTCTCTACACATACCGTATTTACGCGAATTTAAGACGTCCTCAAATGTAAGACGCACCCAAAATATTTGTTGGCGAAACTAAAAAAAATAAATAAACACCGCTCTCAAATGTAAGACGAAAATGAATGAAGAAAAAAAACTGTACTACACTGATTTTAAAAATGAGTCGCCGTGGCTCAGACGGTAGCGCGTCTGACTACGAATCGGGCGGCCCGGGTTCAAATCCCGACCAGGACACTGGAGACTTTTCTTCTATGCCTGGCGCTCTGAGGTGCGATATTTAACATTGATTTTAAAAATTAAAAAAAAATGGCTAAAAATGGGAAAATTAAGAATAAAAATTGAAATTACTGAAAGCAGTCCACTAGCTGGAGATAACGTTTATAGTTTGGTCCTCGTGACGTAAATTACCATTTGTCATGAATACCTTTACTTTTAGTGAAATTAAGGATAATGCTATGTAAATCTAAATCAAACTAAGATACCAACGCAGCGGAGACAATTTTTGCGTAGTGTTTCTTTTTTTTAAATTCTTACACAGATTTATAGAAAAGGGACGTTCAAGTATTAGATAAGCGCATTTTTAGTCATTTTAGACTCGTAAGCCACCTTGTAAGTAAAAATAAACAGATATTCAAGCCCTTCACCATGTGCTTACGTAAGACTGTTAAATTACTTATAGTTTTAGGTAGATTTCGAAGAAAAATTACCTATTGAGATTGGTACCATGTGATATATATATATATATATATATATATATATATATAGATATTTACACGCTAGCGGCCATAATTTTGAAGATATTTGAACCAAACTTTATTATGTTGTTTCTAGGCTTAATAATAGCTCGGCTAAGTTCGTTAATGAGCAAAATCGGCCCAAGAGTGTGCTCGGGGAGGGGGTTGAAAGTTTGAAAATATGTATTTATATAATTACACGCTAGCGGCCATAATTTTGAAGATATTTGAACCAAATTTTATTATGTTATTTCAAGGATAAATAGCTCGGCAAAGTTCGTTAATGAGCATCATCTCCCCTTCAATTATTACGTAATACTTGAACGACCCCACCCCTTTTTTTGTAAGTCAAAAAAAGGTTCAAGAACTTAGCAACATAAAATCAAGTTACGTTTCAACCAGAACGAGTTGAATGTTTGTTTTAAATCTGTATTATACATTACAGACACAAAGTATTATCATTTTACAGATATCACAATATGTAACCTTAATACATATAAAATCAAATCACAAAATTGGTTTCAAAATATTAGTGAATTGTTATTATCGTCCTGAACAAGCTGATGAGCTTTTAAGAAAGGGACCTACAGTTTTTTTTGTGAAATGAGCTCCGAACTACTCTGTTCAATGGACCCCGGTGGGAACTGAACCTGTGGTCACGCGCACAGATAGCAAGCATAATTGGTTTAAAAATAAATAAACTCGAACAGTAGTTTCCAAACATGTGTTAACGATTTTACTGCACTCAATACATCATTGCTCAAATATCTGAATAAGTAGTATATAATCAGATATGCATAAAAATACTTCACGCGTATAGTACCTTGCAGTTTTGGGCATTTCAGTCCTTCAGAAATAGTTAACGAGCGTACGTTTTTAGTTTTAAAATATTTATTCAATTATCTTGGCGTAACAGCGTAACCCCTGTCCCATTATGTGACACATAATGTCAAAACTTTTATTGTAATATTATCGGAAGTTGTCTATGTAAGAACATATTTATGAAGACACCTGATCTCTTCCAATAACACTTCTAAACGGACAGAGTGTCTGAAAGTAGTAGTAGAAGTCGAAATAAAATATTTATTTTGTATTTTCTGTTTGCAGGTTCTTGTAAGTTTTTCTGATCTTAAATTGGAAAAAGTTCCAGCGGGAGCTATCCTAGCCCTTGTGAGTGCTTTTTTCTATGCTGCGTATCTAGTGTTTTTAAGACGAAAAGTAGATCATGAAGATAAAATGGATATTCCAATGTTTTTCGGTAAGTTCACAAATTTTGTTTCACCTTTTCTTTTTTCTGGATTCTCGTAACACGTCGTTTGTTGTTTACGTCGTATGTAAAGAAAATAGACGTGCTGCATAATAAAGTCATTTCGGAATGATTGATAGCTTGCTTGTGTGTTGATTTAGGATGGATCTTCGGGTATTCGAGTGAGTAACGGTTTCGCTTTCATGCAGACGATCGCTGCTTTGATTTTCGATGAGGTGCACAATTTTTCGGTACTCATTTACCTCGTAGCATTGGGAGGATAATTAGGGAATAGCTTGAATTTGAAAGTTGCAAGCTCCAATTACTAAAAGGAAGAAGGGATTCGATGCGTTGACTATATATCACCGAAGAAGAATATCCCATGGAAGTTATGACCATATGTTAAAAACTCGTTAAGTTATGTTCTTATACATCCAGTACACACTTGTACTTTTTATACATGTTTGACTGCCTCTTCATTGAATCGAATTTATTTGTTCTTTAATGATCTGTTGGTCAGGCCGGAACAGAGTAAGAGAAAAGATGCGGGAAGGAGTTGGTCAGGGCTTAAGTGAACGAACCATTCCGGCTTTTGCCTGGCGTGACTGAGGAAAATGTCACCACCACCCCTCGTACCTCGGTATCTTACAATACGATCTGGTTATCTACGCGGATTTGAACTCAGGATGGTCTCTCGCTCGTATGAAAGCCAGGAGCTCCTGAATGCGAAGCCAACGCTCTGTTACTGCTTCATGTCATTCGCAAAGGCGCTAATGAGCATTCAACGGAACAACAGTTGGGTGTTTATAATCTCCACAACGAAACTGTCCGAAATGGCACTGGGAAGTGTAGTTACCCTGGGACCACGGTGCCTCAGTAGTAGATTACTCACCTCTGGTACATACCCAGTTCGATTACGGCTCGTGCCATGTGGGCTTTCTGGTGTACAATCACCGTGCACCAATCAACACATGACGATTTTACGTGGACCATATCTGGAAACATATACGTCCAGGTGGGGCCACGATGGCTCAGTTGGTAGAGCGCTCACCTCTGGTGCTAGGAGTCGACGGATCGATCCCTGCTCATGCCACGTGAGCTTTGTGGTGGACAAACACCGTGTGCGTGGGTTTTCTGGGGGTGCTTCCGTTTCCTCTCACTTTCTTCATTCCATCATTCTCCATACGACCCGAACCATAGTTGCTTAAAGGCCTTAAAATAAATTCTAAGTCAAATTATCCGTCCAGGTGATAGTTTTCTTTATCTGACCAATAGCAGTTATCAAGCTTCTTGCTGCCGGCCGGGTAGCCGTGCGGTCTACGGCGGTAGGCCAACGACTCGAAGGTCCTTGGTTCGAGTCCCGGCAGGGGCATGGGTGTGGATTGTAATGGCTGAAGGGCGAATCGTGACGGGCCGAAGTCCAAAGTTACTAGACTGGCCCATATAAAAATAAAGTTTTAAGTTTTTATCAAGCTTCTTGCTATCATAAATAGTTGTTTCCAGAATGTAGTGACTATAATGCAGCTGGGCATTGACATCTCTTAGCAACGGCTCCTGCATAAGGTGAATTTTGGATATATGCGTCTTGACTGACGACCTCAGTGTTTTGTAAATAAAAAAATAAAAGTCTCTATGAGCTTGCGTTACTTTCTAAACATACTGTGGTTAGTGAGGAGAATTCGAAAAACAAGAAGTGGATCAAATGGTTCTGATGTTTGAAATACTTGGCGAAAGGTACTTCGTGTGTGCTATGAGTCCTAGTGAAAAACGACTTGAAAGTTAGGTTTCGTTGCTGATGTGTGTTATATAATCCAGTGATTTTCAACCGCCGGTCCTCGGCCAATTATTCAACTCTCATTTTGTAGATTTCAATAGTCCGAAACTGAGATTAAAGTTTACATTACCTGTTCCAAACAATTAGAATTTGAAAATGTGCTTGCATCGTTTGAACGTCAAAGAAACCTCTAACGTATTCATCTTCGCGGTCCGGGAAAGATTTTACCTATAATTTGCTGGTCCGTAAGTGTAAAAAAAAAAAAAGGGGGAAAAAACCGTTATAATCTATATGTTTTACATTGTTACTGAACCGTACATCTGGTAAATGCTAACCATTAATGACGAGTAATGCAGAACATGAATTCCTTTTTACTAAATGATAAAACAACCGCCTTGAATGCAAGTTGTCCCGGGTCTGTTATCCGGCGGAAAGACATGGATCCTATCATCTTGGGGGTTGTAACTTTAATTAATTAAGAATGAGTAGTCTCCGGTCACGAAATACAGATAAGCTGTGATGAGAGCCATTGTGCTGAACATACAATACTCACTTGGAGCGACCTGGTACACATTGACTCTCCATGGGCCATGGAATCAGAAATATTTAATGCAGAACATATTGATTATATTCCCACAACAGAGCTCATCTCAGATGACAATATAATATTGTAGGCCGGTTTTCAATTCAGTATTATCCTTATTGCACACAGAGGACCACCAAATTAGTTTTTATTCATCAGCAGCAAGTCGTTACACAAGCGTTCTGTCCGTCTGTCAACAACTTACAACCTAGGAACTACTAGGGCTAGGAAGGTGGTTAAGGTGTCATTGGAAAGGTCTCGGCGAGACTAAGTTCAAACCCGTATAGATTATATATATCGTGGGGTAGGTTCCGAAGATAGGGGAGCAATTTCCAACTAAGGAACTATTAGGACTGGGGAAGGTGTTTGAGTGTTGGAAAGGTCTCTGCGAGACTACCTGTAGAGATCATCCAGATCGCAGGGGTGGGTCCTGAAATAGGAGGGGGTAGGGGATTTTCAACTCAGGAACTACTAGGGCTAGGAAGGTGATTGAGGTGTCGTGTGAAAGGTCTCAGCGAGACGAGTTTAAATCCGCGTAGATAACCAGATCGTATTGTAGGATACCGAGGTACGAGGGGCGATGGTGGCAGTTTTTAACTCAAGAACTACCAGACCTAGGAAGGTGGTCAGGATGTCGTTGGATAGGTCTCGTACAATTTTCCCAGCGAAATACTGATCATCCAAATAGAATGCTCGCTGCTGTAGCTTGGCAGTATCATAATATATTGATTGCACAGTCTCTCGACAGGGCTCCGTCTCTCTTGTTTTAAAAATCGTTTTATTCAAGAAAATATTCTTGATGAAAGAATAATTTTGCTACCGCCCATACAATTCTCATAAATGTTATAGAGTTGTAATTACTACACGGCGTAAGAATAGTGAATTATAAGTTATTCCGCAATGTGTTGTTACTTCAATAAGCGACGCTTTCCTGTAACTTAATACTCTGTAAATTATTTTTTTTTATGATAACATCAAAGTATTTAGAGGTATCAAAGTATCAGAATCTGATTAAATGCACTTCTGATTAATAGTTAAATTACACGGGAAATTCTTAGTATTGAATTTTGATTTGAGTAATTAACATTATCTGAGCATCTTATAAGAAGACATCTCGGATGTGCAGTGATTGTGCTATAGTCGGTTTGCGTGAAGTATTCAAATTCGAGGATTCCGTAGTAGAATTTGATGTTGAAGTTGAATTTGATGTATGGTCTTGAGGCATCCAAGACCTAGGCCGGGTTAAGGTGTGGGAAAGGGTATTTGAAGGTAGTCGGCCATGAGTTAGTTTGTAGGTACCATTTGCCTGTCGTGGCTGAGGAAAACCTCAGTCAGGATTGGCGGTCACTGGGATCACTTCCAGGATCTTCCAATTGCTTAGCTAACGCTCTGCCAACTTAGCCGCGGGCTCTCGGTAGAATTTGATGTTCTATTATTAATAAATCTTCACTATTTGTGCTTGATTCCATTAAAATTGCTACTGAAAATATAAGTTTCAATATTGGGTCATTTCATAAGCATTATCGTTTTTAGCATGGGCTAGTTATAAACTACATCAAGTCTACGAGACTATCGATGTATGGAATAATTCATTGTGTATCTGTGAACAGAGCGAGATCGGTTGAAGAATTTGCTACAGTACCACGGTCGCCCCGTTCATCGCCAACTTGAGGAACGTTTGTTGTGTGTCCAAACTATGAAAAAGGGTACCCCATGGATTGACACCACAGCAGAAGTAGCAGCGTGTGGACAGCTGTGGTGTTCTGTTCACTTGTTACAGAGGGAAGCCATTTTTGGACTGAATGGTGACGGGAGACGAAAATTGATTCCTTACAACAACATTGAACTAGACGTCAGTGAGTGCCTAAAAGAGGCGTGGTAGGAACAGTGGCAAACAGATTTCCATGCACACAAAGTGTGTTTGGTAGGATATGCGTGATAACATCCATTTTGAATTGATGTCAACGAGCCAGACAGTTACGGCGGAGGTCTACCGTCAGCATTTGGAACGGTTACGGGCTGCATTGCTGGACAAACGCCTTGTACTGATCAGCCGTAAGGGAGGGGGGGTAATTACGGAGAGAACCTGTGGGAAATAAGAGGAATTTGGATGGGAGAAAATTCCCCACACATCTTATTCACCGGAGTTGGCGCCTAAAGATTTCAGTCTGTTTCACAGTCCCTAAAACCATTTTGACGGAAAATCACTGCGAAACGTGGAAGATGTGCAGCGAACAGGGTCTAAGTTTTTTTCGTTCAAATCCAAATATTTCTTCACACGTGGAATTTAAAAGTTCATTAACAGGTGGCAGAGTGTTGTAGAATCAGGATGCGATTATGTAAACAGAACATTGTGTTTCATGTACAATGTGATCAAAAGTATCCGGACACCCACCTGAAAATGTACAAGTTTGGGCCGCCCTCCATCGAGAACACTGGTAGGCAAGACTGTGTTCCTAGCCTTCATGATAGCTTGCACTCTCGCAGGCATACTTTGAATCAGGTGGCGGAAGGTTTTCTAGGGAATGGCAGCCTATTTCTCGCTAAGCGCCGAAATGAGAAGAGGTATCGATGTGGTCTAGCACGAAGTTGGCGTTTCAAAACATCCCAGAGATCTTCTATCGGATATTCAAATTAGGACTCTACGCAAGCTAATTCATTAGTGGGTCTTTCTTTTTGTGAAATCACTTCCTCACAATTCCTGCAGTATGGACGGGTACTCGGTCGTGTTGAAAGACACAATGGTCATTCCCGAATTGGTCTTCGATGATAAGCACCAGGAAAGTTCTTAAAATGTCTACGTAACCTTCTGTCGTGACATTACCACGTAAAGCAACAAGGAGACCAAGCCCTCTTCAGATGAAACATGACACACTGTAATCCCACCAGCACAAGTCAGTATTATACAGGGTGGTAGACGACGTTCACCAGGCATTCGCCACACCCACACCTTACCATCGGATCGCCATATTGTATCCCGTGATTCATCACTCCACTTAACGGGTTTTCACTATTCTATGGTTCAGTTTTGACGCTCCTTACACCACGCGAGGCGGCGTTTAACATTTGCCTGTATGATGTCTCTCTTATGGGCAGCTGCTGGGCCATGCAAACCAAGTTTCCGCACGTCGCGCCGAACTGTGATGGTGCTTGGAGTAGATAATGATGTAGTTTGGAATGCTTAATGTGATGGTGGCGATGGATAATTGACGATTACGCTGTACGACCCTCTTTAACACTCGACGGTCTCTGGAGGTCAACATAGGAGGTTGTCTTGCGTGCTGTTTGGTTGTACACGTCACTTCAAGTTTCCCCTTCACTATAACATCGGAAACAGTCGATTTATAGGGATGTTCATTAGGGTGAAAATCTCGCGCACTGACTTCTTACACAAGTAGTACCCAATCACCTGACCACGTTGAAAGTCCGTGAGTTCCTCAGACCGTTCCATCCTGCTGCTTGCTGAGATCGCTGATCATGTGTTCCACGAGGTAGATGGCAGCGCGGGGTATCCGGATACTTTTGATCACATAGTGTATGTCTTCGTACTTTTCTTTATGATGCTAAAAATTAGAACATTACTTATGAGATGACTTAATATACAGATGCTTATCAGAATAATGGAAACACCTGAACGAAAGTGCAACTTACCAGAGTAATATGCTGTCGGGCCACCTTTCGCCTTCAGAACAGCCTTGATGCGACGTGGGATGGAGGCATAGAGGTCGTGAATGGTAGCAAGTGGAATATTACACCATTCCTCATGCAGGGTATCGGCCAGTTCTGTGAGAGAGGATGGAGGTGGAAATCGTCGCCGGAGTCGTGTTTCCAAGATGGACCACAGATGTTCAATTATGTTGAGATCTGGGGATTGGGCGGGCCAGGGGAGGTGTTGAACTTCATCCCGATGTTCCTCAAACCACGCTGCAACAACTCCAGCTGTGTGAATGGGTGCATTATCATCCTGGAATATGGCGTCATTGTCCGGGAACAACATCCGGACCATAGGATGCAAGTGGTCTCCTAAAATTGCGACATAATCGTTGGCAGTGATGCGTCCGCGAAGTGTGACCACAGGACCCAATGAAAACCATGATATTGCGGCCCACAGCATCACCGTGCCGCCGCCATGTTTCACAGTTGGGCGGAGACACTGCAGATCATACGCTTCTTTGGGCGTTCTCCACACATAAACACGGCCCGTGGTTTGGATTAGGGTGAATGGTGACTCATCCGACCATACCACACGTTTCCAGTCGTCAACGGTCCAAGTTGCATGGTCGCGACACCATTTGCGGCGTGCTAAAGCGTTCTGGTCCCTGATGAGAGGTTTGGCCCGTGCAACACGACCCCGTAAGTTCATGTCATGTAATTCGCGGCGGACTGTGATTGTCGAAACAGGTTGGGGGAGGTGCTGATTGAGTTCCTCCGTCACTTGCGCCGCAGTGGCACGACGGTTCCGCGTGACAATGCGCTTTATTACCCGGCGTGCCCTGTCACTGATGCTTTTCTTCCGCCCACTGTTCCGCTTCCCCGATGTGGTTTTCCCGTGTGTTGTGTAGGCCGTCATCACCTTCGACACTGTCCCTGGCGACACACCTAACACACTAGCCACTGCCGTCACACTCACTCCACATAACCGCGCACCAACAATTTGCCCTCTTTGAAACTCTGAGAGGTCTCCCATTTTACACTACCTCCGTCTGCTGCAGCCACTGCACACTCCTGTTCCACGACGCCTGACGTAGTATGGAGACCGACCTAACACACCACCACCAGCAGTCCGGCGCTGCGGTCGCCACGACACCACTGCCAACCCATACATCTGACGTGTTGCCAACTACAGGTGTTTCCATTATTCTGATAAGCATCTGTACATGTTAATCTATTTTTGAAATATTCATACAGGTGGAAAAATCTTGGTTAAAATGTTTTAATAACACTGAATCGTACAGCTTTCTAATTCGTAGTTAACACATTGTTCTCGTAAATAAGTGAACACAAAAATAAAAGAGAGAGAAGGTAATTACAAAAGAGGTCAAAAATAGCCAAAAATAAAATGATTATTTTGGTTTCAAATTGTATATCGTAAAATAAGTGATTTAATGTAATATTCTCATGTTTTTATTTAAAGGCTTCGTTGGACTTTTTAATTTCTTACTACTGTGGCCGGCATTTTTTATCCTACATTACGGCAAAATGGAAAATTTTGAGTGGCCGAATCGAAATCAATGGACATTTTTACTAATAAACGGATTAATAGGTACAGTGTTATCAGAAGTTCTATGGTTATGGTAAGTATTTTTTATTTTATTCTTTGTGTAATTAAAGAAATAATGTGAAAATAATATGTCACTTACATTAAATGGACTGAAGTGGAGAGGTTAGTATCTCAGTAACAGTTAGGTCAGCCAAAGACAAAGCATAAAGTTAACGAGGAGACTATAGATCTTGCTGCACACTCTTTGTCTTTATCGTAGCCTTTAATTCCCTCACACTAGTGCTTGAAGAGTTGTAATTTAACAACGGTAGAGTTCAAAGTCAGTTGAGTGGTGCTCAAACCATGTTCTGGCAACTTTAGATCTGTGGGAAGATGCATTATCGTGCTAAAAATGTTCGTTGCAGTGTGTGTTTATGAATGTCCTGAGTGGATACAGATGGCCATCAAGCTAGAACCGGTTCGTATTTAAGGTTCTGACGTGTGCTCTCCGCAACTACTGATTGTCACAGTTTCTTGGTGAAACCCAGACTCCGTGGTCTAGTGGTTACGACCACAGACTTCAAATCGGCACGCAGGTTCGAGTCCTTCTGTTGGCGATATTGCCTGATATTTTTCTGGGTTTCCTGTAGTTTCACAGGCGAATGCTGGCTTAGTACTGACCGGATAAATGTCCTGGCTGCTATCTTCCCCTTCTTTGCTACCAAAAGAGTGCGTATGAGGAATGTCGTGTCTCAGACAGAACGGTTTAGACCAAGCTACCTGTCTAACCTATAAAATTACTAAATATAAGTAAATTTAAATGTTTCTAGATGACATGCTGGACACTAAACTTTGTCAGCGCCAAAACGAAACTGCTCCTGTCCCGAGGGGTTTATCTGTTGCCTATCCTTTAAAGATGCAGGGTGACGTTATTCTGCCTACGCAAGACGAAAAATCTAGTGGGTTTGCCGGCTTTTGTGACGCATGACGTCTACTGAACGCCGTATGATTCTGATGGAAACGATTCTGAACGTCAATCGCTGAACGCAGTGGTGTTGTGTATTCATTATGGATACGTACAGCATTAATCTACGAGCTGGGTCACGTGTTGGAACATAGGGAATGATTGAATGTCTGAATTTGGATTTGTCTACGGCCCTTAGGCAACTCTGGGGCGAGATACGGTAGAGCAGAGCATGTTGAAAAGTAGGTCCTATTGTGGAGGTACCATTCCGGTATTGCTTGGTGTGACTAAGGAATTTGAATTTCGAATTTTAGTTTTAAGGCCTTTAGGCAACTTTGCCACAGGCCAGATGGATGATGATGAGGTGAATTGGTGGAATAAGAAAATGGGAGAACCCCAAGAAAACCCACGCACACGGTGTTTGTCCACCATAAAACCCACATGGCATGAGCAGGGATCGATCCTAGGACCCCTAGCACCAGCGATGAGCGCTCTACTAGTTGAGCCACCGCAGCGCCGTGTGACTGAGGAAAAGGCCATTGAAGAAACTTCAGTCAGGATGGGCGACCGCCGGGTTCGTTCCAGAACCTTCCCATTAGTAAACAAATGCTATACGAACTGAGCTACGGCCTGTTGGTGTGATTGCCTGACATGTCTGCATCAATTATGTCCATTTAGTGTGTGTTTGCATGGATGAATGGATCTATCAATTAATCAAAATAATTCATTGAGTCCATACATTACCCACGAGTTAGAATACTTTTTCTGTATACAAGAAACATTTCTGTAAATGTTAGTTTCAAATATATATATATTTTAGAGAAATGTCAGTTGTTATTAATAGATATCCGTTATAAAATGGCCGTTGTATGACCTGTATCTGGAGTTGGTTGTTTAAGTAAAATTTATTTCCAGTTGAAGGGTACAGGGGGGAAAAAATTCTTATTTCATTAAAAAGACATTACAACTAATATACTTGCAAAATTTCAGCTTACGTGTAATAATAATAATAATAATATGTACTTGTTAAATGAACAATCTTTTTACCCTTTTATTAACGGAAAAAAAATCTAGGATAGGGCTTTTTTCGTTAACAAGAGGGCAAAAAAAGATTGTTAATTAAAAATATTCGTATTATTATTACTTTGTATTGCTCTGTGTTCGTAACATGACATTATTTCATGTAATCGTTTTTATAAATGGCTAAGGTATTCTATGATATTTAATTTCCCCACGTAACCAACAGGTTGGCTATTTCGATCTACGAATTTTGCGAATGCTATTCCCTGCGAATTAGGAGCATTGTACTCGGTTGTTTTTCTTTCTATATCCTTCAAATCTGAATTATATGTTTCGTGAAGTCTGTTTTCTGAACCGTTTGATATAGAAATATGTAGTTGATTTGTTCCAAGGCTTCCTTTTCTTTCACCCAATGAAAAATTAGAAGAAAATTTTACAAAACGGTAGTACAATTGTTATAATGAATATAGTCGTGCTACCATATCCGTGGTCGACTGTTTCTCATATCATCTACTTACTTAGCACTGTAATCATACATTCCTCACTTCACGCTGTAGAACACCCCGCCATCTTGGTATGACCTTTCCGTTGATTTACATGGGAATCGTTTTACTTGTCTTATGCCTCTCAGGAGTGTATAATTTTCAAATTCCGCTTTTAGGAAATTTGCTTTGGTGGTTATTTTGACTTTTATACAGTTTTGGTTTGTGAAGTATCTTCAAATATATGAGTATAATGTATTATTAATAGTTGACCATATAATAGTTCACAATATGTCAACCGTAAATTATACTGTTTGTAACTCAATGGAAAGGTCATACCAAGATGGCGGGGATGATCTATAGCGTTAAGTTAAAAACCTTTGGTTTATATTCATTGTTTAAAAATTATAAGTTTTTTTTGTAATATTTTTATCACGTATGACTATTAAGGGCAATGTAAAGCCAAGATCTCCGACGACAAGAGATGGCAGCACTATCTCCGTATATGTCTCATGTATTGTTATCATTGCACGAAACTTCAATGCTGCTGCTACAAATTCAAGCCTAGAGAGTTCAAACTTTCAGGGAAGAAAGTTCATAACCAATTCAAGAGTTCTATCTGTGCCGATTTTTTTATTTTCTTTCTTGTTCATTGTTGAAACAGCTTCATTGTTATAGGTTTAACAACAATGAACAAGAGAGAATTGGTTATGAACTTTCTTCCCTGAAAGTTTTGAATTCTGTAGGCTTGAATTTGTAGGAGCGGCATTGATAATTTCCTGCAACGATAAAAATACATTAGACATATACGGAGATAGTGCTGCCATCTCTTGTCGGGGATCTTGGCTTTACATTGTCCTTAATGATTATTATTATTGAATATACTAGGTATGAACAGTGTATTTGTGTAATTCGTTGTGTATAATACTCTATTATTAAAGTGTTCGCTCTTATCCGCGGGGACTTGGAAGTAATTCCCGCGTATACTGGTGCACGACTGTAATTTTGTTGATAAGGACCATTTTACTCTGACTTGAACTTGGAATGTTAGTGTGGTTTTTTTCTTCTGAATCTTAGATATTGTTTTCTATTGCAGGGGCTGCTTTTTAACATCATCATTGATCGCTACCATTGCCATTGGTTTAACCATCCCAATGTCAATGTTTGCTGATGTTATATTCAAGCATATTCAGTATTCTTGCATGTTTTACCTGGGAACGGTACCAATGTTCATTGCTTTCTTCGCGGTAACGTTATTGGCGCACTACGAAAACTGGGATCCAGTGATGGAAGGTTTGAAGAAAGTGTACGATCTCTCGTGTCAGAAAAGGAGATTTATCAGGTATGTCTATTGGAATTTTTGAACAGAAACTTAATTAGGTTTATTTTAGATTGTATTCACTTTTAGGCTTCAGTAAGTGCTTTGCAGCCTCATACAACCGCTTTGTACGTCTGTCGACAACTTTCAGCTCAGAAAATAGTAGAGTTGTCGTTAGGAAGGTCCCTACGAGTTCAAAGCCGTTTCATTCATTCACATCGGACGTGTGGGTTCCGGGTTCCAGGGGCTCCAATTTTCAATGTAGGAACTACTAGGTCTATGAAGTTATTTGAGGTGTCGTTGGAAAGGTCTTCGCGAGACTAGTTCAAACTCGCTTGTGTAATCCAGATCATGGAGGCGGTTTCGGTAATGGAGGGGTGTGTGGCAATTTTCAACTAGGAACTGCTAAGTGTAGGAACGTGGTTGAGGTGTCGTTGGAACGGTTTCGTAGCGATTTTTCTTCAACGGAAATTGATCATCTAAATAGATGCTCACAGCTGAAGCCTGGCGGTAGCTTATGCGCACAGTACCCCGACTGGGCTCCCCTTCACTTGTTTCAAACCTGACATTAATAGTGCAAAGTTGAAATGAAGCAATAATTTAGTTCAATTCTTTTAGGTGGAAGAATTAAGCAGACGAAAATCACGATACACTTCTTTTTTTGTTTGTTCAGTTTTCAATTTCACCTATCACCGTAACTTTTTTTTTCCCAACGGTTTTTCCCGCCCTTTCTTTTTGTTGCTATACTGAACGTTTAAGCGGAGCATTTACGTGCTGTATGATATTTACGTCCTTAACGAGCTGGTCAGCTTCCAAGGGTAGGACCTACAGTTTTAGTTAAAGTGGGCTCCGAACCACTCCGTTTAATAAACCTGGGGGAAGGGGACTTGAAACCGCGCACAGAAAGCGAACGCGCTAACCGCTCGGCAATCGCAGGGTAACTGATTCTGTAAGTTCGCAAGAATGACAGTGGGGTTGCGCAGCTTACCTGCAACGATCTCCGAAGGGCAATGATAGAAGGAGAGGGTGAGGAACATGTTGGACACCCAACAAGGTCAAGTAATAAGACAGATTTTTAAGTAACTTTGGTTTTTGGAAAATCGCAATCCAAATTGTGATTTGATAGGGATGTCAACGCCTCGGCTCATGGCTCTATCGGCTCGAGCGTCGGCTCATCGTGAGCCGAGCTGAGCAGAACCCACCGTGGCTCGCAGCGAGCCGAGCCGAACCGAGCCGTGGCTCACTCATATTTAGCCTAGTTCATTTCGGCTCGGCTCGGCTCGATTATACCAAACGCTGGAGCGAAAAAAAAACTTCCGTTCGTTCCGAAACCTAATCATATCAAAGCTATATCCACTCTGCGATTCGCACGCGCCCGGGAGGATGTGGAGGTAGCGCTCCGCATATTCTCGACCTACGGTACAAAGTGAGGTGCGGGGTGGTCAGTCCCACGCCCGATCGCCTTTACCTTCCCAAGGTGCTCAGAAATACCAAGGACACCCTGGTACTCAGTTTGATAGGAGGCTGAGTGCACCTCAAATCGCCAGGCATGGGAACACTGCAAGAAAAGTTCCCAGTGTATGTGATGGTAAAAAAAAAAACAATCCATTCACAGGCTAGCAACCCTGCTTTTTTAGTTTGGGCAGTGAAACAGACAATTCTAGCTTAATCATAATGTGTAGAATCTTACACGTTTAGTGTGCATTTTTTGTTTCACTAATAATAAATCATACGAAATGTGTTTTGAGCTTCATCATGCACGATTTCCTGTAGTATAAAACTTTTAAGAATTAAATTACTGTTTACGAATTCGTTTAAATATTTTCTTAGACTGGGGAAATAAGAGATAAAAATAAGAGTAGAAGGACCCAACAGGGACCCGTACTATACAGGGTGTCTTTTAAATACACAGCCAAAATGTAAGAGTTCCTATGAATATGGGTGAAATTCTGCTTCGTTTTGGAGATAGAACCCAAAGTCAACGCTTAAAAATGGGATGAAAATGAAATTCTCAGTAAATCAGAAGCGACGCATTGAATAAAAGTTTTGTTTGCGGAAATTTTTTTCTAACATCAATGTTGCCAACCCGGTATAACGTGTAAATATTTCAAATGGCTATACGTCATGTTATTGGCATCATCTAATGACGATAAAAACACGTAAGGCACTTAATGCAGTGTTGCAAACTGTAGATAAGACAAAGGTTTTTGGCGATCTTATACAAACTATGTTGTTTCCTAGAATATTTCATCCACAGTTTTGCAACACTGCATTGTATGCTTTGGAGGATGCCAAATAGCCAATAACACGACGTAGTACAATTTGAGAAAAAATAAACGTTATACCGAGTTGGCAACACTGTCAATCCAGTGACATTGATTTCGCTCCTGATATCCACCGTGTTGTTAGAAACAAATTTCCTCTAACAAAATTTTAATTCAGTGCATCATTTTTGATTTGTTGAGAAATGTTTTCTTCCCATTGTTAGTCATCGACTTTGGGCTCCAAGTTGGAAACTCTGTATCTCCAGAACGAAGCGGATTTTCACCCGTGTTTACAGGAACTTATTTTTAGTTGTTTTTATGTCAGCAATCACCTCTTTAAATTAGGCCGTGTATTTTAAGGACGTCCTGTATACAGTTGCAGATATTCTGCATAAATTTGTGTCGTTCTGGACAATTAAAAAAAAAAAAATGGTCTCCCCACTCTCCATACTTGTTTCCTTCTATTTTATTTTGTTGTGGGAATATTTCAAGAACACAGAGGGTTTCTTAGGTAAGGGATAGTTGTTCCACTAACGAGAGAGTTTGGTTGTAAGCATTTATTGCAAAGGCTACAGATACTCTAAGGTTAGAAATGTAATGACTTTCATTGTATTCTTAACCATTTAACTGTGAAATTATTTACAGCATCGGAAGTTTCACAGGACTGTGTGCTTGTTATTCCCATCAAACAGCTGGAGTGAAAGGGAATAGATCGTCTAATATTTGATGTTATGTAGTTCAGTTATGTTTCTAACAATGTTCTCATTGATAGAGTGTATTGTTGCAAATCATGAGTATTTGCCGAAAGACGTCTGAAAATATAGGCGTGTATTAGGTGGCGATGTCGATGAGGAGGATGCATGGTTATTAAAAGATTTTCTTTGTAGTGTTTGCAGAAGGTCATGAAATGTCAGAAAAAGTGGTCTCACTTCGTTGACCTCATCACACAGTGTCGTACTTTAAAAAAAATGCGACATAAACGCTAATGTATTGCGGAGAGCATACAGTTCTTTTTATTGCTTGAGAACCTTTTTTTTTTCAAAGCACTTCTCCCAGAAACCTTCTACCGCGCGAAGGAAGTGACAGGGTCGTGTCGTAAAACATTTATTGCCCTCCTTTTTTTACAGGGTTTACACCCTCTAGAAATTTAGTTTGAGTTTGTTTGTGTGAGTGTGAGGATAAGAAAAGCAGAATATCACATTTTTTTAGACCGTAACTGTCTGGTGGAAATGCAGATAGAGAGACTGTTGCTGGACCTTCTACGCAATGTACACCAGCAAAGAAGGATAGATAGTGTAATTGGAAAAGGGGCAAAATTAAGAAAGCAAACTGTGAAAATAGTCAGAAATGTACGTAATTTTATGCGTGGTGTTGTGGACAATAAAGTGGTATTGCCGAGTAAGAACATTAATAATTTAACGGAAGTGGCGACAGGCGTCAGTAAATCGACAATAAAGAGAAATTCAAAATCCGCACAGTTACCAAAGTCCAGCAAAGAAGAAAGTTGAATTCGATAAGATTGACGATTTCACTCGACATCTATTACAAGTTTCCAATATCCCTAATAATAATAATAATAATAGTAAAAACGGTAGTCGAATAATAATAATAATAATAACTAGGACGCATTTATCGACATGTTACCGAGGGAAAACACTAGTCAGGATGGCCGGCACGAGAAATCGAACCTGGGTCCCTTTCAATTACAACATTCTACCGACTGATCCTCATTCAGATCAACTTTATGTTTCCTAATGAATTTTTGAACGAGGAGTTCTGTACTTTTCACAAAGGATAAAGTTTTGGCGAAGTGTTTATTTTTGGTAAAAGTAAGATTTTGTTTTTATGGAGGTTGGCAACGTCGTTCATCTGCCAATACTTACAATGCAGTTTGAAGCACGTGCCCTGTGGGTTATTACAAGATTTTGTTTCAGACAATTGACGACATGCTATGAAAACAAACTATACCTGATGGTGAAGAGTATTCTACGCGAAGGTCCCTGGGCAAGGTGAACCGATGGTGGTTTGCCACTGCCTTCTATCGACTGAAAATTATATCCTACGTACGGTTTAACGTGGA
Organism: Lepisma saccharinum; assembly: GCA_022664845.1. Taxonomy (NCBI): domain Eukaryota; kingdom Metazoa; phylum Arthropoda; class Insecta; order Zygentoma; family Lepismatidae; genus Lepisma; species Lepisma saccharinum. Next base: position 29,006 of record JAGDQP010016845.1, read on the forward strand.
CTCCAAACCACTGGTGTCTCCACCGGGAATTGAACCCGGAACCCCCTTGATTACAAGGCATCAGCGTAACCACTCACTACATTTTGCGTAAACCTGGTGTGTCAAAATCCTTCATCTGTTGTTGCTGATGATGTCACATTCCGTATTTTCGGGGGGTTAGAATTTTTTTTTAGTAACTAAATTTCAAATAACTTCCCTGAAAAGTTGCAAAAATTTAGATACGACACTTTGTTATGAGGTCGACGACTTCATCTGCGACAGCCCTATACTTATAATTTCACTTTTGATTGTATCTTATTGACATTTATTTCTTATGTATTTCAGGTTACCTGAGACGGACAGTGAACAAACCGAATCACTTATTGGAATAAACTCTGGGGACCACGAAGCATAAACATTTTTATATATATATATATATATATATATCTGTATATGTGTATAATATGTAAATGCAGTCTGAATCATGCGGTGCTTCTTAGCACAATTATTAATCATTTTTTATTGTATTTTTTTTGTGAGTTAATTCACTTGGAAAGACTTAAAAAGTTGCCCTCCAATATGGATATGGAAGTTGGAAGACTGGTTGTTTTAATGATGTTTTTAGATTGGTCTAGCGGTATGCAGCTATAGGTTCATTTTTTTACTAAAACATAGCCTTCTACTGTTTATTTTCTCCTGAAGAACTTAGGATTATAAGTAATGTGTTTAGCAAAGCATAATACCTAATGCATAGTGTGTTTTTAGTCTTTGATTGAACTTGTATAGTTTATTTAGACGGTTACACTTTATAACGTGTAGTGATGATGTATGTGAATTTTCCGAGGTGTATGCAGGCAGTATTGTGTACATACATATATGTCATTTGTTCTTGAACAATATATTCTATGATTTCAGGGACTTAACATAACAACTAGGGACTATGATAGATTCTATTGTAAATAGTTTAATTGTTCTAAATTGAAAACAGAAATGAGTGTAGAATAATGCATAATGGTTTTATATTAGTACATTACCATTTTTACTTCTGTGTAACGACTCTTGCTATTGCGGGGAGATGGATTTTTTTTTTTTAGGAAATGTGTGTGTGTTTTTTTAATGATAAACACGAAAGCAGCTTTAGAATTTTTTTGTCCCAAATATCGATGCATTGTGTATGTCGTAAACAAAATAAACAAACAAAATGATTTGATCTTCAGGAGAGAACGCCATAGACAAGAACCGGGTCCTTACTAGTAACTTCAGGATTGTGTGCAGACACTTTTGGGACAGAATAATGTCCCAAAAGTGTCTACACACAATTCTGAATTGATTACTTAACATTTCCTTAAAAATAAATTGAACTCATTATTGAAGTACGAAACGAACTTTGGTCTGTGAAAGTTAAATTTTGTTTTATCTGCACTGAATTTTCAATAATTGACGTCAAACGAAAAAGGCGGGAAAACCCACTTCCATTGAGCCTTAATGTAAGCACCAGTTCATTGGGAATGACAACAGTATTCATATGTGTAATGTATTTAATTTCTGTGTGTACGTTGTGCTATCTCAAAGGCTTCATAAGTCTGTCCAGAGAGACACTATTAAGACATTTTGTTTTTCAATGTCTTGATTTATGGATGTAGTCCGAGAACAACCGCGAACAGGGAATATATCCCATCTAACAACTTAAACCAAAGATATCAGTGCATAATTGCAGGCGTGACGTACTGATAGTGTGTCGTACATTCATAGGGTGTATTTTAGTAGCAAATGACTTCGGCCCGTTCCGATTCTATAGTTTTTTTTTTTATCCTAACATCCATACCTCAGTTGGGATTCGAGCCCAGAACTTGGTAGACGCTATAGGTTGTCCAACTCCTCAATCTACATACCTCTGCTTCCGGCATAGGCTGTATTAATTTACATATACGGTCTCATTCGCCCCAAGTCTGAAGAAAAAAGGGCGTCCCTTAGTAAGCACAACTATCTGAAAAATGAGTATAAAGTAACGATAAGCAGAGCCGGATAAAGGGCTAAAGGGACTGCAGTCCAGGGTTTCTACTAGTTCAGGGACACCCCAAAGGTAAATCAGTAGCCTACGTAAATAGTAAGTAACCTAAGGGCTGCAGGAGCCCTAATAGAGTCAATAGCCCTCGAAAAGCGTAATCCAGCACTGGCGATAAGAGGTTACTATCCGTATACAATATACGAAGGGAGGTCAAAAAATAAATGTCCTAACATCATATCTTTCATAATTGTTATTAAAGACAGTATATCTCTGAGATATGTCCTCCTTACACTACCTCTCAACGTAATTACTGGTCAAGTTGGGAGATCCGATTTCGAGACCCTGTCTACTAGTTTGTAGCTGGTCCACGAAGCCTTTTTTTTATTCACTTGATGCTTCACAACGTCGTCAGATGAAAATCCGTTGCAACTCTCGAAACAGGTGGAAATCGGACGAAGGACTGTAAACAAGATATTGCAGAATTTTTCAGTCTCAAACTTTCCAACAGAAGTACGCGTTCGGATGACATTTCAAACCCATTTTCATCGAACAACTCTTCAGTTTTTTCAAGGTAGCTTGACAAGCAACAGCATTATTTGTTGTTCTGCAAGATGTAAAATCCACCAGCAGGACATCATTCATGTCCCAGAACGCGGTCACCATGACCTTTTCCTGCTGGCGGATAGGTTTTTTTTTTCAGTTGCTGGTAACCCTGGATTCTACCTTTGACTCAGGTGTGCAATGAAATATTCATGTTCCATCTGTGCTTACGATTTGTGTGTCTAGAAACCTACTTTAAACAGTTATGAACAATGTCCCATGTTACACACGTGTGACATTTTTCTACAAGGTCTTTTGGTGTCACACGGCGATCTGCACGCAAGAACTGTTACAGCGACATGATCCCGATCTCATTGATATGGAAGGACGTCCATTCCTTCAGTCATCCTCGACACTAGTACCAGTAAAATCGTGAGACCGTTTTCGTATCTGCTGCACTGTCGGCATGTTTGGGTCATACACAACTTTAAGTTCACGATGGATAAGACTCTTCCTGTATCCATTCAACTGGTACAGTACCCATTTTGAAGCTGCGGAACTTGGCATGCCTATCTACCGGTGAAAGTGTGAAAGAGACGGTCATAGCATCGCAGGAAAACATCCTGTAAACGCGAAACATGCGTCAAGTCAAAGACCTCTCCAAGATTTTACCCGTATGTGAATTCTGCTACCTTAGATTTGATTTGATTAATTGGCCCAGGTCGGTCCGTGGTGGCTGAGTGTTAGAACGCTCACCTCTGGTGCTTGTGGTCCCCTGTTCGAGCCTGGTTAGTGCGATGTGCGATTTGTGGTAGTGCATAGATTTGATGTGGGTTCTCCTGTTTCCTTCCTCGTTCTTCATTCCATCAAGTCTCTCATCATTCTGCCTGAGCCAAAGTTGCCTAAAGGTCTTTAATAAATTCATAATTAACTAATTATTGACCCCAGTCAAGTTACAGGACAAAGTTCCATTTACAAGTGATATCAAGGAACGTCAGTTCATTTACAAGTCGGTTAGGGCCTAGTTTGAAGGTACTGGTGCGACTGAGAAAAAAAATAATAATACGAAAATTATGTCAGTGTAACGGGTCTCTGGGCGCGAACCTAAGACCTTCCGTATGCGAAACCATAGCTCTCCCAACTGAGGAACGGCTGCTAGGTAATATGAGAGAGAACACCGCTAACATCTTCGCTGTACTTCAGTAATTGCCATAGAAGACCATCAGAGGTGGCGGTTACCAGGGATTCCGCCATGATTTTCTATTTGGGGGAGGTGTAAAGTCAAAATTGGAAGAGTGTAAGTCGAGTTTTGCACAGTTTTTTATCGATTTTTTTTACCGCAACAATGATCAAGTTGGTTCTCGAGGATTCGGGGGATGGGTCTGGCGGAATAATTGGCGGTTCTTATATCATGTTTCGTTGTGGTCGTATAGCCGTTTGAAACTTCACTGTATCATGACTTGACGGACACGCTGTATATATATATATATATATATATATATATATATATATATATATATATATATGAAGCGTATGCGCGAACAAACGTCTATGTTACGTTTTACGTGTAGTGAGGAAAACGACAAAGAAGTTGAAACTTCTCCGCAGAGCGTGGTGGCGCTGTATGATGTAACTTTTGTTCCATCAATCCAACACTGTTCAGGCGTGCGCTCACTCACGGGAAGAGCATGTAACAGACTTTTGTTCCACGTTTTTGGTAGTTCATTTTCCTCCAGAAATTTCTGAACACCGAGGCAATTTGTTGCACTACGCTCAAATCAAGTGCAAATACATATCAAGGACAAATCTGAGACCTTTGTTTAGTAAATAACTCCACTTACATTAAAATGTCATATAGACGTTTGTTCGCGCGTACCATCCATCCCTAAATTCCGCTAATATTAGTAGCATATTTCGTTTGATTTGTCATATCGTGCTGTTAGTAAGTAATCAAAATTCGAAAAAAAAGAAGTAAAATGCATCTACGTCACGTATTGGTGTGGAAAGTTGTTCTGTTATGTGTGTGACCGTGGTATCCGGGTAGGATATACAGGGGAAATAATGAGTACTTATCGTGTTTGGCCTTCAGAAACGACACGTAAATGATAATATTTATTGTTTTTAAATGAAGAAGATATGAATATATAGAGAAGGTATCTATAAATACGAGTGATGGTAACCGCTTGAGAACAATATCATTGAGCGGCCGTAGGTCCTGTCTTCGCATGCGGGAGGTCCTGTGTTAAATACCAGCGGCCGACCATCGTATCGGAGATTTTTCCAGGGTTTTGCCTCATTCACACCCAAGGACCGGAATGGTACCTTCAACTTAAGCCGTAATCGAGTCTTTCCCGCATTCTCTCCTCTACCCTTTCCCGGTGTGGGCCGTAAATACCTCAAATGTTATAAATTTTAATACAGTGGGGAAAAACCACCATAACAAGAAACAGTGAAGGTCAAACACTTGTAAGTACTAATTTGCTTGCTTTTTTAGTTTTCACAATCTTTTGAGCTTTTTAACTATCATACTTCCATTTTGTTTATCGTGCTTTTTAAAAAATTGCATTGCGAAATAACATTCCTGCAATTATACGCTGTTTGAATACGTGTGTGTGTGTGTGTGCGTAATTGTTAATCATTTAAGTTTTCCGAGTAGTTTAAAATACGCTGTAGAGAAAAGTACACGTTACACACTAGTAAATACGGTAGACTGTATATTTGTTATTTGCATGTTGAGAAGTTTTGAAACCTTCCTTTTTTTTTTAGAAAGAATTCTTACGAGATTACATAGCAACCGTTACAAAAAGAAATTGACAATTCTGTACTTACGTTGTAATCTCCGTTAGTTGTGAATGGACATTTGTGTGATTGTTTGTATATATATATAAAATAAAGATAGTGGACATTGTTGTGTGTAAATAGTAGTGGGGGAAAAAATGGAGGAATCTTGTATGTAGACACTTGTCAGCAGAAATAGATAGATCTGCAGGAATAGGAAAGAAAGAAGAAAAAAAAATGTGTAAAGGATTCTGTATCGCGTATTATTTCGTAGCAGCATGTAATATTGTTGAGAGTGGAGAAGAAATAGAAGGAGCTCTTAGTAACCAAATGAAACGAGAAAAAAATACGAGGTCTGTTTACAAATTAATCGAAGATGTGTTTTTTTTTGTTCTGGACACTGTAACACCAAAAAGTGTCTTGAGCCGAAAGGTACGTTCCCACTATCTTTAGCTGAGTAATATAGTAACTTGTGATTCAGTAACCATTTACGTGCTTTACTGTCACACAGAAGGGAGAAAGAAACACATATGTATCAGGTTTTTGACGAGACTTACTTCAATGTACTGAAGGACCTAATTTTTAGCCCCCAAATGGACTTCTCTTATACAACGATAAATAAAATTAATATTTCTCGATGGATTGATTACATGGAAGTAAAATTGTGTTGTTGGAAGTAGATTTGTATCAATAGAATGGATATTAGAAGTTAAAAAGGTGATGGCATTGGGTTGTCATAGTTACCAATCTAATATAAAAGTTTATTTTATTTTAATGACTCTGTATCGGTTTGTTGGGCATTTGGTATGTTTGTAATGATAAACATCATATGTGAAGCACAGTTGGTAACAATTCATTTCATGCTTTACATATTATTGTTTAATCAGCAGTAAAGATCACGAAATATTCAGTAAACTGACGTAGTGCCAGATGTCTGACATTGATGCAAATCTATTTGTAACAATATACACGTAGTTTCATGCATTGTTTATGATCTATCGGGAAGTATTTTATTAACCATTGTAAGGAGTCGATTTTAGGCTCGAAGTTGTACTCCCCTGTACCTCGAGTGGGGGTAAACTGGCTCCCACAAGATAGAAAAAAGGTTAATATAAGGAGGCAGTATTTCGCCAAAGGCATGGTCATGTAAGCGAAGAAAGGAATGGTGATAAAGAATGGCTTTGTTGCTAACTAAAGGCTGGGTTAACAGACGGCGGGAAGATTACTAAGGTAGCCGAAAAAACAGTAAGTGGTGAAGGAAATAGGGGGGAAGTTTGGTAACTAGGAATCTGTAAGAGGCTTCCTGAGGGAGTAATTAGGATAAAGCGGGGATAAGGTAGAAAAAAAAAAAAGATGTTACGTATTTGAAGACAGACGGCAACACATGAAAAAGGGTGGGATACAGAAGCTGCGATGTTACCTGCCTACCGCGTCGCCAAATGTTTATATAATACATTTGCAATGCATTGTTCTACAGATATTGGCGGTCGAGAAATTCCATTACCTAAGTACGCGAAGATATTCTCGAAAGGCGGGAACAGGGTGTTTGTGTGCGCATGTGTCAGACGCATCGCCTCGGACGAGTTGGTTTTGGAACGGGTCCAGACGGAAATGTATGCACAGTAAGCTAATATCGTACAATGACTTTGTTTTAACCTCAGAAGAAAACAATAAAAAAATATATCACAACATTTTACATACACACAAAAATCCCGCCAATAAAGAATAATGTCCTAAACCATTTTTATTGACCAACAAGAGAGAGAAAGCAGCTAAAGTAGCAAGCTAGGAGGAATCTACAGCTAAGATAACAAGGGATCTGCGCATGCGCAGTCTGACCTGTTTTATATATTTTTAAAAAAAAAACCACTCGTTTCAGAATGACAATTAAATGTAGACTCATAGAACGAAATGAAGGGGTGAATTACTGAAGGCAACCGAATCCATCCGAGAACCAGATTCGTCACTATTCAGATGGAGGTGAAGTGGGGACTTAGTTTTTTTTGGTTCGGCGCTCTTTTATTGTTACAGTGTTTCCATATCTTGAATAGAAAAAACAAAAAACAAATCAGTTTCTTTATATTTTGTAGACAGACTCCGTACATTGTTGAAGTAGGAGTATGTAAGAGTGTCTTTATCTGTGATTATTTCCCTCAGCATTTAAGTACTCTTTCAAAACATTAAAAGAGTATATGAAAGGACGACGTGATGTTTTTTTTTTTTTCGAGTATGATCTTTTTAATTATTGGCAGTAGTTCCTCTCCGTTCTAGTCACATCTTTAAGAAAAAAAAAAAATGGGAGAAATGTAAGTTTGAAGATCTTTTTTTTTTTCCAGTCCATGTTGCAAGTGTTAACAAGTATAAATATATTTTTCCATGTTATTGTTACCAACTTGTTTATAAATATATTACTAAAATATGTATTGAATACGTGTATCTATAGATATATATATATATGTGTGTTAAGTCTGCTTTTAGATTTTGAAATTGTTTATTTTCTATTTCCACGGTATATATATATTTATTCCTTTTCGTTTTCTGTTTTAAGATATCAACTTTACAAACTACATATAGAAATTTAGACTGTCAAATTGTAATTTTTTCCCCCATAATTCCATTTTTTATACGTATTTCTTGTTACGCCTATGTTCCTAATTAGGTATTATGGCGTTGAATCCAAAGAATTTTTCCAACTTGCCTTTTTTTATTATTATTATTATTTTCCGTGTAGTAACAGATATAACATACGAAGCTCTGTGCCAATGAGTCACCTGCTGTCTTCGGGTTGTTGTATACAAAGAGGGACATAAAATGCACAATTTGCATCGTTACCGTACATTACTTCTGTTATTTGTCAACTGTCATTTCTATATAAAGAACTTATTTTAATCATTTGGTGGTTTTATTTTTCTGGTTACCTTCGACAACATTAATCACACTTACTTATTGAAAGTGCTGCGTATCATGGGATTGCCGAAAGAATTCATACTGCTATACAGAAATATTATAACTAGAAGAACTTTACAAATCAAAGTGAATAACTGGATCTCACCTACTTTTCGGCAAAGCAAAAGTTTAATACAAAGCTCCCCGGAGTTTAGCCTAATGTTTAGCATAGCGCTTACTCCTGTATTAAACTATAGTATGGCCCATATAAGTGGATGGAATTTTCAACAAGTATATGTCAAACTACTCTTAACTGGACGACGTAAGCCAGACGTAAAACGCTTTGCTTCAGAACTTAAGTTTATTCAACAGTTCTTTGAAGAGTTACGACACACTGCAGCTGGCATTCAACTTAATAAGTTAAATGTAATATTCCTTTGTTATCAAGTCAGTATAAATCCGATTTAACAAGCGTCTTTACAACGGTCAACGACTTGCATATCCTGGGTATATTTTTGAACGCCAACATCCGAACTTGTAGCAAAAATTTAATACAGCAATAAAGCTAACACAGGGACTCGTACAAAAGACCATCAAATATGGCAATATTTTCAAAACGATTAAAGCTCGCATTCAATTTGTGAACATATACTTATCTAGCAAATTATACTATTCCATTCAAATTTTCACGATGGCTAGAAGTTTACTTGGTAAGATTCTTAAACACATAGGATTTTTCCCTATGGTCAGTCTATAAATTGCGAATTAATCAAAACGCACTGTATCTTTCATATTCATCAGGAGATCTAGGTCTCAAAAACATTGAACTACAAAGCAAGGTTCTTCAAATTCGTCGTATCTCGAATAGTATTACTGGTAATAATGTAACGGTCAGTCACGCTTTATACCAACTAATTATGCATTATATGCTTTTGGAAGCGACAATAATCGACTGTGGAGTGATTTAGGCAGTGATTTGGTTGATTGTTTTATAGCAATAGCTTATTCGATAATCGGGCAGCAGGATGCAACCAATTAGACTGTGTGCCTATGGTACTAGCATTTATTTATAACTTTCAACTATAACACGCACGGCTTTTTCAGCGCGCTAGCTGCGAAAAGACAATAATATGGGGAAAAAATTACACTCCATCAACAATAAGGAATTGGCATTTAATACGTGCGACTGTATCTTGCATGACATTTTACCAACCCAATCCAAGTTGCTGTAATTAAAAATCATTGATCGCGATATTTGTTCAACCTGGAAGAAACATACATGACTCCACTCTACATCATTTTACTCATTGTCAAGAATATAATGAGTTGTCCCTGTACTTGCAAAGCATTATAAATGTGCTGGTGCATTGCCCTTCAGACAAATACCTTCTAACCAACATTCATTTTTCTCCTCATTATCAGTGTTTTCATCGAACTAAAAATACATTTCTCACTTGGTTAATTTTGGAACTACTCGACTATATGAGTACTTCAAAGGCAGGCCCAGATGTCAATAGTTTTGAACAAAAACTCAGATATCACTTATAAGTTTACAATCAGCATCATGCCAACAAATTTTTAATATATTCCCACTATATTATATAATTAAGGGGTTAGTGCAAGCTGTTTTAGTAACAGACGTCGTTAACGAGTTTTGTAGCAGATAACTTGTAAATTTCCACATTGATTCAACCATGTATTATTGATATCAAATATTAATGTATGTAGTTTTCTGTCAGTATAATTGAATAATTAAAAAAAGTTCACTGACAAAATGTAAAATTAAAACCAGATAAGCACCTATAACATGAGTATGTCACTGCTTAGGCATAGCTGAGTATATGGCCCACAAATATGAACGTTATATGGCCCACGAATGTTTGATCGAAGAATAGGAAGATTAAAGAACAACGTTCAATCGTCACAACTTAAGACCTCACGCGCAGTCGCGAATGTGCCCTTCAAATATCAACGGAGCTGTTCACTTCCAAACTTTTCCGTTGTTGGCAGCACAAACGCTCCCACCATTCGCATTCCGCTTGTCGTTTGTTCTTACATAGGAATATCATTGCAGGATTTTGTCGTTTGTTCTTACATAGGAATAGCATTGCAGGAACGAAGGTTTATTTACAATTTTTGCTTTAAATAATTTTATATTGTGTTGACGTTTAATTATCACGCTCGAATCGTGAAGGAATATCAAGAATTCTTTCCAGCGAAGAATGACTTCTGAATAATCAACTTGGACTCTAAAATCTCTTACAGAAGAATTGAGAATGGTTGTAATGTAACCTTGATGAAATGTTGAGTCGAGATTACGATGGCAATGGTGGTCGCCCAGAAACAACGTTAACTGTAATTACAAAAGCTCGTTTTTTCTCCGTACACAAATTGTGTATTAACGGTACCGTTCTTTGTTCTCCCTTTTTTAGTGTATAGAAAAAGGATTATACTCAGTGGCATGCGCTCAATGGTTACCTAGCACTCTAGCAGTAGGGCTATGATAATGCGATATTATCCGGTAATTCATATATGAATTTTAATACCTTTATATGAGCAGGGG
>JAGDQP010016846.1:0-33876 GCA_022664845.1 Lepisma saccharinum
GGTCTACGACGGAAGGCCAACAACTAGAATGTCCCTGGTTCGAGTCCCGAAAGAGGCATGGGTGTGGATTTTAATGGCTAAGGGGTAAATCGTGACGGGACCGAAGTACAAAATTTCTAGACTGGCCCATAATGAAGTTTATCAACGTTTAACCAAACACTGCGCAGAACCCCGTGTAGGCCTACACACACTGATACTCCACAACCATTATTTGATGGCATTGACCTTGACTCGGAATAAACACATGATACACAAAGCAATTTGGTAGCGTCTTATTGAACGTGTATATCAAGCAATGCGTCTGGCAAATGCCACTTCGCGTAAATTTCCAAATATTAATTTTGTTGTGTATAATTCATTTAGCCTACTCATAACAGGTTATGAGACAACTTTTTATAAGGTACCACTTTAAATGTGCTGAGAACATTGCTAACAAGTTTTTGACAATAATTTCAGTGGGAAAAATATGTTCAGTAAATAGATTTTAACATAACCACGCTGTAGAAAAGCAATGGCAACGTAAATGAATTGTTATTTGAAAACCTGTCCTCTCCCACATCTTAAATTGGAAATTTATTGATGACTTTTAGGCATCTTTGACACAGATGGGACAGCATTAGAACGAAGTCGGATAGGGCCTAGTTTGAAGGTACCGTCCCGGTAGTACAGCCTCATGTGACTGCAAAAACTTGTCTGGATGGCATTCTGCTGGGAGCGGACCTAGGCCCTTCCAAAAGTAAAATAATGCTCTACTACCAGAGCTAGGGGTCGCTTGGTTTATCCGTCCACTTCCCTGAATGAAACCTTCTCTATTTGTACCAAGAGTGTACAAAGCTGGTCCGCACTGCAGCGTTATACAATTATTTTTCTCTCGTGTACAAGGACAATTTAGTAGCATTTTTATATAAGCAGTAGGTCTAAACTGTTTCTGTATTATCTGTAATATAATTTAACACCATTGGATGGACCAGTTCTCCACACCCTTCCCGTTTGATTTCCAGGTATATATTTAATGTGAGAGATATTATAATGCATGCAATTTTCACGCACAGTATACATAGTGTATATGTGTGTTTCGCTGCCGAAATATACCGTAATGAGAGTGCATCTCCTTAATTACATAGGTTCTGTTTCCTATTCAATTATTTTAGGTTTGGTTACTATTATATTTTCCTCGAGGTTGGCGAAAACATAAACACATACTGTTAAAACATAGAGAAATAACATTATAATTACTCACCTGATTAATTATTTTCTTCTGAAGATTATTCGTTTATTTTGACCGCTTTTCTAGCAAATACTGTGACATATCAAAAATATTTCATCACACAACTTCCCACTAGCAGGCAACTGCTGCAAAACCGTTTGCTGATGCTGAGTCACTAAACAAAGAACAATCGCCTTCCGTTAAGCCTTGAATGAACAAAAGACAAACGCGTAGCGTATGAAACATACGTATATATAATAGACGTATAATGGATATCAATGAATAGACCAAAACTGTTGCAAGCTACAAAATCAAACCTGAATGTCTATGAGACGTATAATAGTTATGGAATTTAGACCTTAGACGTTATCTGGCTCTCTATACCTTCTTCAGATATCTATTATACATTATGTGCTATGTGGGCAGGTACCATCCCAGAAAGTTAATTACCTCAATATCAATACAAACTTACCCAGTATCCTACTTGAAAGGTAGTACTTACCGCTTGTAAACTATCCTCGCGACAACTTAGCATTACAATAGAAAATAGAGAATTCTTTACTCACCCCATTTCTTTCTCATAGGCGACCAGGACCTAGAACTCTCAGCGGCTTTGCGGGAGAAAATTTTGTATTTTTCAAAGACAATGGTATTTTTCTTTTGAATTGAACTTTCAGTTAATTTTTCAATACTGGAAATGAAATTGTGCTTCCCTATGAAAATTATAATTAACCGTAGAAATATGTTAATACTCATTTGTTTTCTTAGTGCTTTTACCCATTACTGAAAATGATTGCTATGGGGGCCATTCCATGTGAAATCGAACAGCACGAGTTGCTCGACCATTTTGGATTTTATTATATTTGCACCATAGATAGCCCTATCACTAAGCAGCACATAACAATTTATATTTTATTTTTATCAGCATTCATTTTGAATTTGGGATCACGTTTCTTCGCTGCAGCAGGTACAATTAGGGGTTTGCAAGGGTTTAGAAAAGCCACTGGTCTCTTCTCATTAAAGATAGAAAGTTCTGGTTTTCACTGGTTAAAAGATGATATTTAAGCCTTTAGAAAATGTATAAAAATGTTGGAAAATATTTGTGAAATCTGGACTTAAGGGGCTCCAAATTTGACCTTAATCATGGTTAAAATCATAGTTTGTATGGAATATTTAAGGTGACTACTTGGGGTTGAAACCACAAGTTGTAATTTTTTGTGTAAGGACTATACCTATTACCGTTTTGTAAGAAGGAAGTTTGGATTTGGCCCCTTCATAGCATTTTTTGGCCTGTTCTAAGAATAAAAATTCGGGAATTTCAAGGTAGAAGTATTGTAGTTGCCAAAAATCCATTTACTAATACTGTACAAATCTGTAAGTTTCATTTTGTGGTTCGAAGTGGAATAGAAGTTATAGGGTCTCAAAGCATGAGTAAAAGTAGTTACAGATAGGCAATCGGAAATACGCCACAAATGACGTAAATTTGTTTTCTACGTAGCAATTTCATACGTACACTTGCCAATTTTCAATTTACGAACACCCCAAACTGAAAATCTTGGCAGAATTCCTGATTCTTTCACACAAATATTTCCTTTTAAAAAAGGTTCTTTCTTTCTCAACTCGTTTTTGAAACCATTATGTTTCAAATTCGGTGGAATAAGAACCAGGGAATAATAAAACTGTTCTAATTCTACTTCGGGAGTTCTAGGTGGGAATGGGTATAAAATACGTGTGAATCATATTTACATTAGATTCGTATTTTATGTATATAGTACCTTATTCTGCACTATGCCATCAACGGTCCTAAAACTGGTAACACAAGCACTTCTGTGGTACTATTCCAACTATTAGATCTAACAGTGAAACCAACAATTGGATTTCTTTAAAATATATGTAGATGTATTATTGAAAATACTATGATGAGTTCAACAACAATTACCAATTGGTTGCTTAGAAAAATCCCAGTACATACAAAATTTCGGAAGTAATGACAACTACTCACTGATAGTTTTGGTTCAAATGTAGCAGAAAAATATAAAAATATTTGGGATTCTTTAATTACGATGGACAGATCTAAAGGTGATGATAATGAAATGAAACAAATCATTATGAGAGCTCTTCGGAGTCTAACACGCATGGGACCCTCGGAAATCGAGATCCTTCAGTACCTTAAAGAAACACAGTCCCCTAAGTCAACGTCGACTGAAGAAGAAATTACTAATGCGTTAAATACACTAGCCAAACATAATGTTATTAATGCTCAACGTAAATGTTACAAACTGAATAAGGGTAGACCAAACTGTGTTACTGTCACCTGTGAGAACTGCAAGAGTAAGAAGGCACCACGTCAACCTAAAAGAGAAAACATGATTCGTGTAGACGAAGAAACTATAGATGGTCCTGAGGGTGAATTTTTTCTAAAGATTTTGGATAGTCTGATTTTAAAGATTATCGGAACATACGGATCTCAAGGCTGTGCCAGAACTACTATTGGAAACGACTTGATTAAGTACCATAGTTTCAAAGTTGATAAAGAGGTCTTACAAAGAAGAATACAGTTATTTCTTAAAGACGGTATAGTATTACCGACAAAATACAGACGGTTCAGACTCTGCATTCTACAGTCGAACTCTGCAGATAAGAAAGAGAATCCTAGAAAGACAAAGAAAACTTCCAAAGGCAAATCTAACACATCTTCAAGCAGAAAAAGTGATGCGAGCGACGACGTAGTGACTACAAATGAGCCCAGTACCTCTTATTCATCATCTAAACGTAAGAAGCCACGATGCCAGAAGACGAATCCATCTTATAAAAAGCATCACAATGACTCTGCATCAACAGTAACACAAGACGAAACTGACCCATCTTTGTGTGAATCTTCAGAAAGTGATACCTGAAGCTAATGATCATCGCAGTTATTAGTTCCCAGAAAGAGACACAATTCCCAGTTTTATTCTTAATTTCATCTTCGGACATTTCATAATTCTCTCACAACCATCTTATCCCATCTTGTTTACAAATACGTCATCCTGGCTTCCTACTTCACGCGATATTATCGCTTCCAACGTGAATTTACATGAAAAATGACAGCCTTAAAAAACCTAATAGTGACAATTTACTCGTAATTTAAAATTGCATCGAAATTTGGAACATGTTTAAATGTAGAAAATAAATGTATAACTTAAAAAAAAAACTGTCAATACCACTTTAAAATTATTATAGTTACGCAATAATCATACAAGCTATTTTATTTCAAAATCTAATTAAAATTATTATTATTACGAATTATTAACATATATAAAGAATAAAACACAAAAACCAAGAGGCCTGAGCCAGAGATGCCTAGGGCCATAAAATAAATTAACGAAAATCATGAAGTGTGTGAAACTTAGAATGTAAAATAAATAATTACACTATTAATACAAAAGCATTTCAGGGCAAACCATCAGTGTTTAAATCGTTTATATGCTAAAATTTGAAAATTGCGTACTATTTCAGCCCAAATATTGTTTTTATATACACCCGAAAAATGGAATCACCAGAGTGGCAAACAAAAATTTAAAGTTCAACACATTAAACTCAATCAGAAAAATCACCTTATTTTCTTTTCCGATGTTCCGATCATGTCGATCGGAATGTTCCGATCATGCCAGCAGATACGGGAAGCTTGACGAGGAAGCTACCACAGAAGATAATTTTAAGCAGTTCTATTTAGATAATTACAATGAAAATATGCAATGGCGGACTCCCATTCCGCAGCCCGTGTATTGGAGGGTTAAACACTTGTTCCTAAACAACAAACACAATAAACTTTTTTAGAAAAAAGGTGTGCCTAAAATAATATATTTCAAATTGTACTACCGCATGCATTTTCCTCTGTCGAAAATGTATATTAACGTGTATGTGCTACAGATTAATTAAATTGAATGGCATATTTGGACATCATGAGCCTGTTGTTCAAACTGAAGTACCGGAGGGAATAGGAGTGCCGAAATTAATTACGTCTTGAACTAATAAAAAATTATTGTTCCTGCATTTATCAAGTTTGATTAATAAATACTGGGAACTCATCAGTCAAAGTGACTGGCTAGTAGATATCGTGCCACAACGACGGAAAATTACGGATTGCCTAGATGTCAGGGGCAAATACCACGTAGTCGTGGTGTTCGTAGAAGATTACGGTGGTATTTTGACGGGGGAAAGTGTTAACGTCACCTTGGGGTGGGTTGAGGTAACGTAAGAGGTGTTTGTACAAGATTGTGAGGTAAATTTGGCGGGAAAACTGATGAGGTAATCCAAGGACTGAAAATTGTGGGTTGCGTAGATGTCAAGGGCAAGCATCACGTAGTTGAATTAACGTGGTAGGGTAGTTGACCCCACGTAGTTGAGTTGACGTGTTATAGACGTTCGTAGAAGATTACGGTTGAATTTTGGCTGGGAAAAAGTGATGACATAATCGAAGAATGACGGAAATTTAAGATGGTGGCCGTAATGAGACACGTAGGTGGCTTGAGGTGACCTAGGAGGTGTTTGTAGAGGAATACGGGTGAATTTTGGCGAGAAAAATGACGTCATACGAGACGTGGCAAAGCAAAGATGTGGTGTGGAAATTCTCATCACGTGACAGGACAGGATGAAGTTGAAGAGATGGGGAGGTTAGAGGACGGAACCATTGACGTCATTTTGGGGTACAAGTGAGGATTTGAGGTCATGCGGACATTGACAGGAGAGCAAGTTAGACATGAGAAACGAACGAGAAGTAGACGATATGAATGAATGCGGACTTTTCCTTAGACGAATAATAATATCCAGAAGTGAAGGAACAAAAAATGAAAGCAAAGCTAGAATCATCGTTATAAAAAGAAGAAAGAGGGGACTTTTGGTTTTAAGGTGATCATCCATTTTATTTTTATTGTAAATGCTCTGAGAAGAACATGACACATTTCAAAAAAAGTGTCTACTTATTATGATTGGCTGACGGGACCAATACTCATTTTTTAACCAGCTTGAGTCTGCTGGTGGGAATTTCAATGAGTGATTTTGTTTTTTGCTAGCCAGGCTAGCACCCCCAGAGAGCTAAACCCTCTATTTGGGAAAGGATGGCTAAAGAAATGTGGATCTTGGGAAAGAGGTGGGTAGGCAAAGAGATTTTATTTCGATCTTTTAATCTGTATTTATTCTTTTCATCAAGGTCATTATAAATTTTCCTCATAATCATGCTTTAAGGATACAAAAGCAGTTTATATAATGTTGTATGATTAAATGGGCATGAAGTGCATTACACAAGACAACAGTTTGGGACAAGTAAGACCAATGAGTGATTATCTTCTGATCTAGGGGCTACTCTAGATCGTGATGTAGACAGGTCAAGAGACTATACGTTCAAGATGGTCACTGTGCAGAATATGTAGGTGCTAAATAATGAGAGATGATCGGTGTGGTGTATGCAGAGATGAATGGTATGTCAGGGTGATTTGCAGGCATGGTGTAGTGGTATATTGTAAAGGGAAGTGATCATGTTGTATGTCTGTGAGTAGAGGGTTGACTTTGCTGTTCGTGTGAGATGATGATATTATGGAAGAGCAGATGGTACGTTTTGAAACGTTTTGTAATATATTTTATGCGTAGTTTTTCTAGGTGATATAGTAAGTGTGGGAAAGTTAGTTTGTCATATAGGTCTTGGGTCGGGCTGGGAAGTTTTACTCTATATGCAATACGGAAGGCATGTCTTTCAAGTATTTCGAGTTTTTTGCAGAATGTATGGTCAGCGGCAATCCAGGTATTGTATCTGTAAGTGAGAACCGGGCGTAGGAATACTTAATATGTGTTTAGCACTGTTTCTGGTTTTAGCCCCCATGTGGTTCCTGTAAGGCACTTAAGTAAGTTTAGTCTATTGTACGCTTTGCTAATGATGGTTTTGAGATGAGGTCGCCAGGTTAGGTGTTGGTCAAGAGTGAGTAAAAGGTATGTGACTTGTTTTGAAGCTAGGATTGGGTTTTGATGTACAGATAAGGTGAGACGTGACGGATTTCGTTGAAAACGTGAGTGATGTTTAGGAGAAAGGAAAACGATGGCTTGGGTTTTATGTGAAATAATGGAGAGTCCCCACTTACTGCATCAATAGGAAAAGGAGTTGATAGCGTCTGTCATGGTTCTGTTTATATTTTGGATGGTTTTACTGCAGGCCAAAAATGCTGTGTCGTCAGCGTATTGGAATATGTGAATGTTGGGAGGTAAAGGGGGCATGTCGGCAACAAAGAGTAAGTATAGTAAAGGTGATACAGCGGATCTTTGAGGGACCCCACAGTGGAGGAAAATGGGATGTGATAGGCTGGAATTGATTGAAATGTAGGCAAGACGGTTCGTAATGAAATTGAATATGAAGCGAATGAAGGTTTTAGGTAGTTGGAAGGATCGGAGTTTGTGGATAAGTGCTCTGTGCCAAACTTTATCAAAAGCTCTTTCTAAATCAAATAGGTCGAGACAGGATGGTTGGGAGGTATTGAAGTGGTTTGTAATTGTATTGACGAGGCGGAGGAGTTTTTCATTGATGGAAAAGTTGGGATGGAAGCCGGCTTGGTGAAGAGATATGGGATTGTGGTGGTCTAGATGGAGATGTAATCGTTGGACGAGGTTCTTTTCTAAAGTTTTACTGAATGCAGAGGTAAGTTGGATTGGTTGATAAGAAGAGGTTGAGTGAGCAGGTTTTTGGTGTTTAAGAAACATTAGTGTTTTAGAGGTTCACTGTAGGTGGAAAATGCCGGTACGCAAGATGAAGGTGTAAAGTATTGCAAGGAGTTGGATGAGGGAGTAGGGAGCTTCTTTAAGGTGTCTATAGGTTATAGCGTCAATGCCTGGTTTAGATTGGCGTTTACGTGCTAATGTTTGGGTAATTTCTTCCGGAGTGATGGGTTCAGCAAGTGGGTGTTCCGGGAGAGTATGGTTAATGTTTGCCTGTAGATGGGGAGATGAGAGATATAATCGTTAGGCGGAATGACGTACGAAAGGGTTTAAAGGAGGCGACGGGGTGAATATTTCTTGAAGGTAGTCTGCAAATGCATTGGCGTTCTCATCATTAGTGTGTAATGCCTGGTTGTTTTGTATGAGGGGCATGAAGTTCTGGTGTATTTACCGGTAAGTGCATTGAATTATTTCCAATATTTTGTCGAATGAGATGTGTTTGCAAGATTATTACATGTTTTAACCCACTGTCGCAGTTTATATGCTTTAATGTAATTGAATCGTTCCCAACCTAAGATCCCAAAAGAGGATCACACAAACAAATAGTGTCGCCAGGAGCCTAGAGTACTCACACAACGCATCTAACCTAACCTCTAGCTCCAAACATTTTCTACACCCCAGACGAGCGGCGCAGAAATGCCTTCCAGATTTAAGAATATCTGGGAAAGAGGATTCCAGATCCTTGTGATCACTGTAAAAAAATTAATTTAGATCGAGGGAGGAAATACCGGTAAGGCGACACATCAAATCTTTTAATTAGATCGTCAGTTCATACTCTGAAGTACAAGCTGGTTCAGATTAGCGACAGATTAAGAAAGAAAAACGCAAATCTTTACTTGGGAAATAATCTCAAACAATGATACGCATAACGACTCATATGTGACTCATACTGTCTTTACTCACTTCGAAGTCTACAGGGTGGCAAAAGACCATGTCTTACCTTTATCTTAGTAGGGCCCACACCTGTAGTCTGGAATCGCAATTCCTTAAATAAAGACGAACGAACACAAACGAATGAAGGCCGCAACTCAATCCAAACATAGTGTCATAACGCACAAATCCAAATAATATTTATTCACACAAATCACACGCTGGAGTCACCCCATATGTCAACGCAGAAATAAACAGAAATTCAATATATATAGTTCCTTTCCCAAGTTATCACTTCTCAGCTGGCGAAAGAATCCTACCACTGGTCTACGGATTTATGAACCGACCTAATCTAATTAAAATCACATCACTCAAAACGATAGGTATATTGAAACACAGAAATAATTAGTATCAATTGCTGTCAACTTCACGTAACGATTAGTAGTTAAATTCCAATGAATATCAAGTCAAACATTAAATAACTCACTGCACATTATAAATATTACTATACACTGCATGAGGATTATCAACTAATGCCTTAGATCGTACCTGGTTAACTGAGAGGTTTCTATACTACGTTCACTGAACATAAACACAAGATTTTTCGAAGAAATATAAAAATTTCAGAATTCCAATTTATTACTCTGAATTTACATACTGCACGTTTTCGGATATGATAATATCATAAGAATCTGAACAGAATTACTGTTGAGGTGTAGGAACAAACAAATTTGAATCTAGAGAATAGTGGCTCTAGTTAAAACCAAGATTATTGAACCATGTCGAATAATATTAAATTTACTATTAACATCAAAATGGTACGCAAAAATAGTCGAACAGACATTTTGCTAATTTGATTAAGTAATGAAAATATGAGGTAGCTGTCAAACATTGCTAACCGGGAATTTCGAATGGATTTAGAAACTGGAGACGAAAAATAGGCATATGACTATTGAAATCCAACGATCCGATACTTGTAATGTAAGAATTCGGTTAATAGCGGCCCCATAGTAAAATTTAGAACATATTGTACATTTTGATAAATAATCTCACAACAAAATATTAAATTTAATATGGTGAAAATTTCGAAATAATGTCGCCGCTGAAAAGCTCTGATAGCACTTATATCGGTTATATTCTTCTTACTAAGATTTAATATATTTTTCCGGTATGGACGAAATCAATCGAAATATTATCAGAATATTTACTAAATTTGGTGTTTATATCTACCTCTCGTAGACAGGGCTTAGGAAGTACAGATGACGGAAAGCCCAGACGTCCATTCGTCTCGTCATTAAAATTGGAACTGAACTAACATGGCGTGGGAGAGCAGTTTTCCCAGCAAACGGAGAAGAAGGCTGATTCACACCAATCAGCAAAAAAACAAGTCACGAAGCATTGACTAGGGTCCAATCAAACACAATCGTTAGATCCAAGTCATTGCTGCATGACTAACGAAAACCTGGATGGATAACGGTTAAAAATCCAAAGCAGAAATAAAATGAAACACGCTCAAAGAGTCTAAAACCAACCAAAGAGAATGAGCTAAGGAGAACACACAGAAAAAAAACGGAGACTAAGAAAATAAAAGGGGAGAAAATTAATATAAAAATGGAACAGCAACTAGGCTGTTACATAATTATGAACAGTTATCTGGATTGTCGATATAATCGAAGTGATTCTGGATTTCCGGTTCTCGGGTAGTCACGATAGAGATGTCTGGATCGTCGTAAAAGTGGTAGATATTGTGGAGGACGTTTGGGTCTGTAGGGATGTTGGGTGGTTTGTGGGATGAATTTTTCGGATGCAGAATGAAGAGTATTGGTCATGGTGTCAATTTGATTATAAAAGTCAGTTTTAGTAGTGAGTGAGATGTTCTGGTTCAAGCGGGTATTGATATAATATCTGTATCCGATCCAGTCTGCTTTGTCGAAACGTAGTGTTTTTCTCAGTGGTATGTTTTTTTGTGTGAAAGGTTGAGTTTGGTAGCTTAAAGTCAGTTTTATATTTGCGTGATCGCTTCCTATTAGGTCTAATTCATCGAAGTTACAACATTGTGTTAAGTTGGTAGAAGTTATTGCAATATCCGGTGTGGTGTTCGAAATTGGTCTGTTGTGTTTCGGCAGTTGATGTACAGTTCCTGTGGTTTGAAATTCAATGAATTGTTGAAAGGCAATTTTTCTCTGTCTGGGCGACTATGTATGTTAATATCGGCCATGATGATATACACGTGTACATGCGAAAATTATTTGAGATATATGCAAAGAACGGATACGGTATGGGATGGCCCGGACGGATGTAGATGGTCACAAGGGTTGTCACGTAATTTCGCGACACCGTGCGCAATATTTCAGTAAAACGACCTTATTTTCATATTGTGTAGCAGTGAATCTTCTGATTCCATTCTAACACTGATGTAAGTGTAGTTTGACTATTGTAGTGGCAACACTGTATTGTGCTTCCAGACAGTTCGAGAGTGCGCGCCTGTAGTGTCTGCAGAGCAGTGATGATTTAAAAGAAAAGCTGAATAACAAAATAAGATTAAAAAAAGTTAATGCTTATTGAAGAAGTGTAGAACTTTATTGTTGAACGTGGAAAGTAAACTTTAGTTTGGGAAACTTACACAACAAGTCATGTGTGTGAAATAGTGATTTGACATTTGGATCTTCGAAATAGTTATATCCAAGAAACTGAAACTAACCACACGTGTGAGTGACAGGCAAAGTGGTTGGACATAAAGGTAAAATTCAAACATCAGTGGAAAGTAACAAGCCACGTGAATATGTGGGAACCGTCGAGCAACTGAGAATGAAGAATGATAATGCAGGTACCTTACTTTTTCTATGAGATCTCATTAAACTGTTCTTAATGGTTCACCGAATATATATATTACATAAACCAGGCCTTGCTGAACACCGTCGTTGCAATTGTGTGTACTCATTTTTTTCCTTCAATATATATTTTTATTCTCTATTTATTTTTATTTTTGTTTGTTTGTTCATGTATTGTCACACGAAACCAAAATGTTTGTGAGTGATTTGAGTAGATAGAACACTGAGCATGCATCTCACATAGTGTTCTACTATATTCAATGCTCGTCAATTGTTAATGGGCTGTATTGGGAACAAGACTCAGATAATGGACCGAATTATTATTTTGTGCTATTTCTAAAAAAAATTGGAAACTGTATCGATTACTGTAATGTACCTGATACGTCATACTGAATAAGCACCCTTGCACCTTTTTTTTTCTTGTGGTCCAGTACCCAATACAACTGTGACAGGGTTATGTAATTATGTTTATAGTATAGAGTTGTAATTATGTTTTCTGGTAGATTGTGTATTTGAGGTGTGTGTAAACGATAAGGTATGGAAGGTGAAAACCCTATAGCAGTGCCACCGTTTGCTCTGAGTGCAGGTAGTGTACTGTCGTTTCGAAGGAGTGAGTAGCGTGGTATTTCACAGATGCTGGTAGGTTTGAGATGGATTTCGTTTAAGAGGAAACCATTGATCTTTTCTTCTAGAAGCATCTGTTCAAAAGAGGTTTGTGCGTTGGAAGTGAACGTATATTTAAGAATAGAAATATCAAAGCCATGACTATATGTGCGAAGAGTTGAATTTAGAATTCTGTTGAAAGTGTCATAGCATGAAAGTGGGCATAAGGACCAGAATATGTTGTATTGAAGTTCACATGAAGAGTGGTTTTTGCTGCGTGCTGTATTTTTTGTAAGATAAATGGTCGTTGAAATGGATGTACATTCTGAAGCACTACGGTGAGGAAAGCAAGAAGTTGATCGATTGTGACTGGTTGAAAAACAGATGCAGTGCTTGTGACTTGGTGCTTTATTTCTGGAGTGCGTATAGGAACTATGAGCTCTGGCTTTGATGGTTCCGGTGCTAGTCTCCCTTTACATTTGTAACTAAATGTCGGGTGATTGTCTCCGCATGTAGTGCATTTCGGTGGTTGTTGAGCGTTATTGCAAGATTTAGGGTTATGTGGTCCTGAGCAAAATCCGCATTTGTCTTCGTTTGGACATTTTGATTTTGGATGCACGTTGTACTGCTCAAATTTTTCACATCTCATTGGGAGCGGTGGTGGTGTATGTGAAGTCTCTACTCTGTATCTGCGTTTGTACACATAATACACCGGTAGTGAGAAGATCGTCAATAGTTTCCTGACTATTGGTGAGTACTCGTACCACGTATGTTGGTTCTCCGGTTCGTGATTTGATACGGATGCATCTGAGAATAGCGTGTCCTTCAAGTTTTAGTTCGTCTTCTATTGCGTTGTACGAGATTGATGGTTCTATGCATTAGATAAGTAGTAGTGTACTATTCTGATATTTTGGATCAAAGTTAATGAGCAAGAATTAGTTTTTCCTGGTAGTTGAACCTGCTAATGTTGTAGAGTCTTCCGTGTCATGTATTTCCATTTGATGTTCGGAGTCGGAGGCACTGATGGTATGGGTTGTTATTGATGGTGGTGATGAAGAACGTTGGTGAACGAGATCGTGAGCGTGTAGCTGTTTTTTTTTCTGTCCTACGTTGATGCCTTGAAGAGACTAAAGTCTAGTATGGTGGTGGTCCAGGAACTTGTGCTGGAAGTTACTGAAGTCCTACTTGCTGCTTTTCAGTCATATTGTTTGTGCTTGACATGTAGATATACAAAATGAATATTGTGATGAGAGTCTGTCCAGTTACTGTTCTTAGGAGGGCCCCCGTTTGGAAAGGGGGCAAGAACCTGATGAGGTAGGAGTGAACCGATGATGAGAGGTAATGATTACAGATGATAAACTTTAAATAATCAGTCACACTGCAATGACTGCTGTTTCTCGGGCTAACTCCAACCTCCAACACTGAAAACATGCTGTCGATCCAATATCGGTGGTACACTTACTGGTCTCGCCTGTGCGTATGCAACACTGGATCCTCGGTAGTAAGCTAACCATCCAAAGATAGGCTAGATAAAGTTATGAATGAGTGAATTTTTTTAATAGCCACGGTGAAGCCGTGACTAATACCCACTTAAGGGGTTACGCCCTTTTATTGGGAAGAGGTGTAAAAGGTGTGGGAGTATTTCGGAATTGGAGATGGTCTATGGGTTTCAGGAGGATCATAATTAACTTTATTTCATTATTCAAAACTTAGAACTTTTACGATTTTTCATCGTAATCATATATGAAGGGAAGATTTATTCAATATATACTGATGAAGTGCATACACGCCACAAACACAACATAAAGGGAAGTTAGTATAAACAAGGGCGTGGGTGAGAGAAATGGGTAATGTGTAGTATGTCAGGGTCGTTGTGGTGGAGAGTTTTGACGTAGATACTGATTAAGAGGGACAGTGGATTGTCTTGAAGAGTTGGGCGTTGAGGGTCGTATTTCGGGTTTTGATGCATAGTGTCTAATAGTAATGGATGATAGGTTTCATAGCGTTCAGTGATATATCGGGTGCGTAGTGTTTCTAAATGAAAGAGAATATGGGGGAAATCAATTCGTGCATAGAGATCAGCAGTGGGACTAGACAATTTAATTCTATATGCAATTCGAAAGGCGTGTTGTTCAAAGATTTTGAGTTTTCTGTAGAATGATATTGGTGCAGTAAGCCATGCGATCTGTCCGTATGTTAATACTGGGCGAAGAAAAGCTTTGTAGGTTTTTAGAATGGTTTTGGGGGCTAGACCCCAGGTACCGCCAGTTAATCGTTTCAGAAGATTCAGACAGCTGTAGACTTTAGTGGTGAGGTATTTTAGGTGCGGTGTGGTGGTGATAATCGTATGTCAGTCCTAAGTATTTTACAGTGTGCGATGGGAGGATTGGTGTAGCTTGTAAATGAAGTTCTCGGTTTGATGTGTTGCGTTGAACACGGGAGCGTTGTTTTGGAGGCAAGAAAATTTTGCTTGGGTTTTGTTTGCGTTGATTTTTAATTGTCATTTGGATAGTGTTGGGCACTATCGAATAAAGACTATCGAATTATTCGATAGTTCTTAACTATCGGACCTATTCGATAGTTGTTATATACTATCGAATGAAATATTTCATTCGCCGCAAACCCATACTGCAAGGCTTCACAGCAGCAGTGATGGGCAAATGCCTTTGGGTTTCACAATAGAGGGAATGTTGAAGTGAAGATTTGAAGCCTATTTCAGGGCCACAGAACAGCGCAGAATAAATATGAACCTTATGTGCAATTGAGGGGCATAACGAAACAGTACTATCGGAGACCACTATCGAAAAAAAAACAATTTTTATTCTCTCGCGAGGGCCTCGCCTAGTGAAGATTTGAGACCTACTTCGGGGCCACACAGCAAGTCTAAAAACAGCGAATAAATATGAACCTTATGTACACTTCAGGGGCATAACAAAACAGAACTATCGGAGACGACTATCGAAAAAAAACTTTTTTTATTCTCTGGCGAGGGCCTCTCGCAGCAAAAGCATTGGCAACTACCGACCGAACAAGTGAACGAATGAATGCTTTTGTATTTTGAAGCTGTACGAGGACTATCGGAGAGCACTATCGAATGTTTTCGGGTGGCTAAACCTCTGCTGCTCTCTCCCCTTCAAAATGAAGAACGAAATACGAGAAGGGACGGGGGAAGAAAAAGCAGGTTGTATTTCAAACATTTACGGTATTCTTCCGCCCCTCTGAATGTTTCTTTGCTGTGTCATTGCCGGAGGGCATTCTTACCCGTAAATTCGAATGCTGTTTTGTGCTTCCTTCTTTTTTCTCCTCCAGTCTCCCTCAACCCAAACCATTTCCAGCGGTTTAGTAAGCGACACGAACAAAACCAATGGCCAGAAAGAAAACTATCGGATTATCGAATAAAAACTATCGATAGTTTTTCAGCGCTATCGGTTGTATATTCGATAGTAAAATTCGTTCGATAGTGATCATCACTACATTTGGAGCACCAGTTACTAAAGGCGTCAATAGCAGTCTGCATGGTTCTGTTTATCTGTTGGATAGTTTGGGCTGTTGCTAAGAACGCTTTGTCATCGGCGTACTAATACAGGTGAATATTACGTAGCATGGTAGGGAAATCTGTGTAGAATAGTATGTAAAGTAGAGAATGAGTCAATTTTCACCATCTCTTATAGAACACTAAAGTATACTAAATACATAGTGTAGTTGCTATTTGTTATTTAAATAAATCATTTAAACATGTCTGTAATTAATTTATGTTTAATACAGATATAATATGTTTTAAATAACATTTAAACATACAAGAATAATAATTGTAACAGGGCTCTAATCTTTTAAATTGCTTATATATGTATGAAGGAAACTCGCGCGTTATCTAGTAAGCTCCTTTCATTTTATCAGATTTATTCGCAGGATATGGTAGACATATTGTAACTCGCTAGGAATCAGATCTGTTTGCATGGCTCTGGCACCGAAAAGGCACTTGACCGAAAAAAGTCTATGTTTAGTCGACCTAATGTTGAGGGCCGCCAGTTGGCCGAAAATTTTTAATAATGCAAGCAGTTCACCGAAGCGGCACTTCACTCAACATGCTCTTCACCGAAACAGCAGTTGATCGAACTGATACTTGATCGAAAAATGAAAATTTGAATATTTGCGACATTTTAATCAAATATAATGCTAGCTGCACTTGACCGAAAAAATAATAACAGTAACACGGCACTTGACCGAACCTTCAGTTCACCGAACATGCAGTTGATCGAAAAACTAAAACGTCACTCCGGCACTTGACCGAACTTTCAGTTCCCTGAACATGCAGTTGATCGAAAAATTTAAACGTCGCCCGGTAGTTGACCTACCAGGCAGTTCACCGAACCAGCAGTTGACCGAAAATGGCTTCTTACAGGCACTTCACCGAAGCGGCACTTGACCGAAAAAGTACGTGGACTTGGATGAAGTTGACCGAATCGATTGTAATGCAAGTTTCACTTTGTTTCCAACCTTGAGCGATGAAAATCGTGGTGCATGTAATAACGTGTACTTTCGTTCCTCTCAGATTGTAGATGTGATATCGCTGTTGTCAGCGGTGCCCACTTTATTCTTAGAGTATTTCTTTAGAAATTGTAATACGATTAAGGCTCATTTTCATGAAATCATGTGTTACTTGAGATTTGGGTGAATGGCCAATTGCAACACTTGTTTTATTGCAAGGTAAATGCGTTGCTTGCTTTGCATGCGATTTAGGTGAGTAGCCAATTGAAACACGTGTTACAGACAAGTTTGGCTCGGGCCAAATGAATTACGTTGGAAGTAGCCTATTTGTGAAGTGGAGGAAATGGGAGTCCCCTTGAAAACTCACACGCGCTATGTTTGTTCACCACACAGCCCACATGCCGAGAATTGGGATCGATCCATGAACCCATGCCCCAGAAGTAAACGCTCTACCACTGAGCCATCCCGCCCCAAGCTGTGGTATTAAAAAGAAGGTTGTTTAAACATTGGAATTTATACACGTGTGAAGACCAGCAGAAGTAATGAAGCTTCTTAATTTTCAAGTCTGCTTAGGGTGGCCATTAGGCGATGGTTAAAAGCTCGGGCATTTAAACTTTTACCTTATTGTTCATATTTCCTTCCTTCTCGAGACGTTTTCAAAAGATATCCTTCTGCAAGAAGGGTTTAAACATATCAGTGCAAGTTCCACTTCAAGTTCAGATTCAACTTTGGCGTTCAGTTTACTTTACGGTTCGAGAAAACAAAAGTATAATTTACAGGAAAAAAGAAGCACTTCAAACGTGTACGAGCGTTGAAATGGAACATATACCGTAATCAGGTGTGAGGTAGATTTAATAAATGCTGTAATTTTGCACTCTAATCACTTCGTGGTTGCGTGAAACAATTGTAGTACCTTAGTGCCACTGATACTAAGGTATCAGTACAATTACAGCATTTAGCAATGATCGACTTCATCTCATGACGGTATCTAAGTTTCGAGTCATGGAAGTGGTGTGAAATAAGAGTGAGAAAGCGAGAGGTACCAGGGACTATTCAGCTTCTTGTGCCCAGGGGGAAAGCACATGCAGTGTGTTATAAACGCCATGCACATGGCTTAACAAATATATCGAACCTGACTTTAACCTCTCCTCGCTCGCTCGAGATAGTTTTTTTTGGGTGGGGGGGGGGGGAAATACGAGTAATTCATAACACGAAGTTTAGTCATATTAATTCATCCGCATGTCACCGTTTATTGTGTGTTGGTAAACTAGAGTGCGTATTTAACGAAATGGCTGTCGCTAGATAGTTATAGAAATGTATGTGATAGCTATTTGCAAGGGGTCGTGCATATGGTGCAATAACTGACGAAAACTGCTGGCTATAAAATCACTTTTTTTAGTAATAAATCAATTTTTCATATGTATATATAATTTCGTGAACATTTGAATTTTCGTCACCAAGCAATTTTAACGTATATTGCACAATATTCACGAAATGTGGGTTCTCGAAAATCGTTTCTACAGATGCCTTGTACTTGCAGGTCTTTTTCGTGCATTTACGCTTCTTTACCTTGATTAGCCTCTACAATCTGTCCATTGCAAGAGGGTAGGGTTGCATGTCCTTAAATATACAGTTCAATTTATGCACTGAGTCTCGAAACTTATTACCGAGTAGGCCTACCATGTTGTTCAAATCTTTGTCTCAAGGAGGGTTAGGGAGCTTGCACCCCATTGTTTTGTTGGCTTGCATCTCACTTAAAGCAACTACCAGTTTGCCTTACTTTCACTGTTCTCGCCTTCGTGGCAAATATGAAAATCTAAAATTTCTTTACATTGAAAATAAATACGTCATAATCCGAGTATTTTCCGCAATTATTTTTCGGCGATAAGCATGGGGAAGGTAGCCTAAGGTATATTTGAGGTACAGTACCAGTATTTGTCAAAAATTGAGGGTAAACCCAAAAAACCGCAGTCGAGATGCTCGATGCGTGATTAAACTCTGTCTGGTACTTATTGCCTCGTTCACAAACATCTTTTGCTATACAGAGAAAGTAGTGTTGTTTAAAATTCTGCATTTCCTTCACAGTCCTCCATGTTCTCGTTACACTCCAATTTCAATATGTGTGCATTTAATAATTCCACCCACATGCACAAGCTGCTGATAATCCAACTCCCATAGTCACTATAAATTGTTCACCATAGGTCATCGCTTCCAAAGAACGTGAAAACTCAATTAGACGAACTGAATTCCGAAACCCTTTGGAAACAAAAATATGCTGACGTGTCAAGATCATTATGTACTGTCTCCACAAATGTGTACCTTATATTTGTGCTTTCTCGCGTAACATGACAAATTTCTAATGAGACAATTGTTTCCAAAATTAAGAATGAATACAGTAGTTAAAAAGAAAGGTGTGGGAACTTCAGGAACAAAATATAACCACAGATTAATTCTGTGAAAGTACACAACTTTTGAAGTGAAGTCGAAAATAAACATAATGACCAAATGACTCGTCTATGACACCAATACGCACAGTCACGAAAAGAAGGCATTCCGAGAACATAGCATGGTTTTTTGTATGGGCTAGATAGGGACCTATCACCTGAGCCTGTCACTTACAGTCCCTCAGATGTATCACGGCTTAGGCATAGCTGAATGTCTGCCTCAGATTTATGACACTAAATGCCATGTGCCCGAAATTCCTTTTAACATGAGTGTACTATCGGAGCACATGTAAGAATCGGGAATACATGAAGTCCGACGGCTGTCAATAAATTGTTGTAGTAACTGGAGTAATTATGTAGACCTCACAGAAAACAACAGCACCTGTACTACCATTTTAGTAACGGGAAGTGCGTAAACCATAGTGCTGTTACCGCCCATAACATTAATTTTATCTTATTACCATTTTAATAAGTCAATACTGAAAGATAGCGTACTTTCATTATCCCTTACTAAAAGTGTTTTAAAGGCCGGGAAAAAACGGAAATTTTGAAGAAAAAAAGCGGAAAATTTTGTTTTTATCAACGCGAGACAAAAAACCGTGGTTTTATTGACGAAATCGTTTTTGTTTTTTTTCTTTTTCATCACGAATGTTCACTATTTAACAGATATGTTGTAGTTTTCGCCAAGTTTAGTTAATGGTTTCGCGAATGCAATGTATCTCAAGGCTATTCCAACCTTTTAACTATTCGTAAATTCTTAACAAAGATTTGGGAGACTCAGTCATAATGCTTTAGCCTCTCTGTCCTGGATTCCGACCATATCAGCTAGTGTATATGACAAAAATCCGGTTGAGATTTCATTACACAATAAAAATAAAGTAATAGTAATTATTTTTTACAATAGTAAAGAGATAGTAATGTATTTTCTTTTCGAAATACTGGCGCAATGAATAAAATGACTGAATACCGAAAATGAAATGTAGTTTCACATCACACACAAAATATATTCCTAGATCATACTACTCTAAATTAAATATTTCGAACAATTATCATTATGTAATTAACAGTAGAGCAATATATGTCTTTAGATTTACTCAAAGTAATACATTCTGATTTCGAATAGCATGTATAATATTCGCAGTAACATAAAATACGTTGCTTAATTCCGACTCGCGTTTCTATAACACCCAGTTCTTTGATATAAATTTAAGGTGAGATTCTTACTGTTTTCTCCATACAAAAGAGTTCCATAAATATTCGGAAAGCATTGCATTTAAATATGAAAATTATATTCTTTGACTATAAAATAAAAACTTACAAAGTAAGTTTTAGTAACGTTCATATACTGAGCTTAATTCACCCTTAAACTTTTCAGAATTCGATCGGGTTTAGCATATTTATAAGGCAGTATTTACTTTCATAAAACACGACTATTCTTGACTTTTGGTAAAATATATACTTTAAAACTTTAAGGTTAGCTAAGTTATTAAGATGCAGCAAGAAACATTAGTTTTCCGCTGCATTAGATGATCCCATCGCAATGCAATAGGCCTATATGACATCGACTGCAAGCTAGAATCTATTGAATATCATTTATGGAACACAATTTTGCATCTGGGAGTTTTAATACAGATTTTATTATTCTAAACGTATATTTGTACCAGAAACAAACATTTAAACTATTTATTAATGTTCAAATAATGTTAGCTACACCGAAATGAAAATTCTTCTCCAAAGCAGCACGAAAAATAAAAGAAACTTTTTTCCCTGTTTTTTTCCGGTGTTCATTTTTTTTCGTTTGTTAAAAACACTATTCCATACCTAGGCAATGTCACCCAGGTTTTTTTCAGTATAGCTGTTCACAAAAAAATATCATATTTTCCTATATTCAAGAAATTATATGGGATGGGCGTAAACCATAGTGCTGTCACCGCCCATAAAATTGATTTTATCTTCTCAAGAAATGATACATCTGCATACTCTGAGTTAAAGGCATTCCATTATACAAAATGAACGGGCAGTTTGATTAGAAACCATTAAAGAATACATGTAATATCTATAAAGACAGTTACCTTCACTCTCCTGTGTCATTAATACACGATGGATACTCACGACAAATTTCTTTTAGCCTACCTTGACCACAGCATACATTAATCCATAGAGACGTGAAATGACCTTACTGCAAAGCGTACTGCCACAGCAGTGTAAAGATGAGGTGTAGGTATCACATTCTAGTTTCAACTTGGACACGCATATTCTGAAACAATTTTCGGAGTGACTAGCGCTTTACTAGCGAGCGACTAACAATGCTAACCAGTTGCTATTTACTCGTTACTACAGTATTAGCCACTGCAAACAAACAAACAAAAAAAAAAAGAAGTTTATAATACAGCTGGGTGTTTAATTTCTATTTTCGAATAAAAGCGCAGCGTCACAGCAGCCCATCAACCAACACCGGGTTGGTACACAAATAATAATCTCAGAAAAGGTTTCAAGAGAACACGAAAAGGTTAAAAAGATCATAAGTTAGTTCTATTTCCAGAATAAAGCATTTTGTCATAAACAGCTACAGATTTACACAATGTATTTGTAACGTTATGAACGATATATCTATTGCAATATGAGAATGCATCTAACTTGTGTACTCGCATATAGTGAACTAGTTTTGAGGTCGGTATTATCCATACGTTTTGGGGCAAATCTCCTCGCATTCAGGCATTAATTTCTTCAATTACAATTGAATGACCCCGCGCTATATAACCAACTACCATTTAGCTAGTTCTGTCTTGTATTAACTTTATACGGTGTACGAAGACGCCTACGGTGCCTAATATATTGAAATTATTAGCTCTTACGAACATCCCTACTAGATAGGATAAAATGAATTGTATGGGCGGTAACAGCACTATGGCTTACGCCCTTCCTGATACGGGGAAAGCCCCTTATCTTTGTCACGTCTAAAAATAACTGTTAACTAAAACAGTAAAATCATATAAAACCTGAAGTTGCAAAATGCATTCAGAATTAGAAAGAATAGTGGTAAAAACTAAAGATGTCTAGAGTCTTTAGCATAAAAAGTTAAAAACGTGAAGGCTGTGAATGGGCCTTCACAAAATAAAACAATTGTAATACATAAAACTCAACAGCTAAGGGACATAATCATCTCAAAGAGACGGAGATAGATCTATCTCAGGAACATATCTAAAAACTCTCCGCAACATACCTGGTTCATCCCCAAACAATGACGCCATGTCATTGGGGATGTTATAACGTTGTCTGAGATGATTATATCCTGGACAATCTAGAAGGACGTGATGAATACTTAATACTACATTGCAATTATTAGAATGTGGTGGGTCCAATCGTCGCAACAGATATCCGTGTGTCAGGCGACTGTGCCCTATACGTAGCCGACATAAAAGTACTTCTTCACGCCTACTATCTCGGCAAGATGATTTCCATGGAGCAACAGTTTCCGTAATTCCTTTCAAT
The DNA here is from genome assembly GCA_022664845.1 of Lepisma saccharinum. Classification (NCBI taxonomy): domain Eukaryota; kingdom Metazoa; phylum Arthropoda; class Insecta; order Zygentoma; family Lepismatidae; genus Lepisma; species Lepisma saccharinum. The sequence goes on from JAGDQP010016846.1 coordinate 22,677, forward strand.
TTATTAACAGCAACGTCATCCCATCGTCGATACCATTCATTCCGTGTAACCTTTCTATAATATATCAACATGTCCGGAAATGGGACATGATGAGTATCAATGTTAGCTCCTAAGGAGGCCTCACGAGCTGCTTCGTCTGCCAATTCATTACCATGGATACCAACATGACTTGGTATCCACGAAAAGACAACCTCACCACCGGCAGAGCAGATGGCGTCTGTCGTACATAGGATATCTTGCACGAGCGAATGCTTAGAATACATATTGTCGAGGCTTTGAACAACACTGAGCGAATCTTACAAACAAGGATGCGGTTGACACCACGAACCAGAATAAAATCCAAAGCCTTCAAAAGGGCATAAAATTCAGCAGTAAAAATACTAGCTTTGGGATTAAGACAAAATTGGTGGGCTTCCCCATTTATAACAAACGCACATCCCTACTCTTAATGAAGACAAAATGAAGTTTCAATACATAATTTTAACGTCGTAGTACGTCATTAGCAAGTGCAAAATCGTTTAACATATCTTACATATCCTAGATTAGAATTGAAACAAAACCAAGTGTATACGAACACATAGAGTCCATAACCTTCACTTTCATCAATGCTTTCGTAAACCTCCAAATATGCGATGTCAACAATGGAAGATGTTTCAATTCAATTATTTTCAAAATATACTTTTGCAAAAGAATATAGTTTTCAAACTTTAGTTGTTGTTTTTTTGTTTTTTTCTGGATTAATGCAAAGCATTACTATAGTTCTCTGGCTCTGTATGTACAATTAAGAAGAGATTATACTTTTATAGCTGTTTTAGTCTTCCCATAATCTTGACCGATAAAGCCGAAATCAAAGAGCTTCACGACTCATGTATTTTTGCTTACTCTGATGAGAACTACGTAACTTAATAAAACAACGCAGGTAAGTACCAAGTAGCTTAACAAAGCACTTTTATAAATAAATGGCAATATAAGGAAGAAAATAGGAGTACTTACTTTTTCAAGACATCCAGGTGGGTGCAAACTGCACACACAAATAAAAAAGGTGGCAAAATTAAGCCAAAACCAGTCACATCGGGGAAATTAAAAAAAAAACTTTGAATGGTGGCGAGGAGTAGCTAAGCAGCCAAGCGGGTGTTCATTTAATCAGGGGACAAACTTTGCAGACGAATACTTTATATCAAAACCAACAGTCAATATAAGCACCTTTTGCAAAAAATGATCGTTTTGGAGAAATAAGGTTTCGAACAGAAAATAAACTTAAAATCGTAAATGAAATTAATATTTCTCGACAACTCATAAACGATGCGTTCAAGTAAGATCTCGTTTTCGAAGTTGATTTGTAACAAAGTAGATATTAGGAGCTTATTAAATCTGATAGCATTTGATTGGCAGTGTATATTGACAACTTGATGTAAAGTCTTTTTTTTAATGACACTACGTCGGCTTATTAAATACTTAATACGGCAAACGTATCAGTAATTGCCAATATTAAAAACTTTGATCCAAACAAGACAACTATAGTAATTACTGGAAATGATGCCTTAAACGATTAGTAGTTCCATGAAGATTTCACATAAAGGCTATATATCTTTACAGTGCTAGTCTTGTATTGGTTGAAAGTTTTTCATATTGCCAGTTACATGCCCATTGTCAATTACAGTATACTGCGATGTTTCATTTCAGTGAGCGCCACAAAAGTCAATCAAATATAAATAATCACACAAACAAAAGAACTAAAGTAAACGGCAGAAGACAAGGAGGATTGGTTAAAAACAGTCTCAAAGAAACTAATTATAGACAAAGTAACCTGTTTGTCACAAGAAAATTTCTTAATTTGTTTCAATAAACTTTCTTATTTATATTTACAAACTGCTTCATATGTCTTTTTTATACTTGTTATTACAGTTGTTATAGCATTAACTACTACGGTATGTTCATTGACAATACCATATTTTTCACAAATACACGCCAACATTTCAAGTATTCCTAGTATTCAAGTACAGTACAAGGGTGAAAATGTATTAGGTCCATCTTTGTGAAAAATGCTTAGTTTCGGGGTCTGAGTCGCAGATGATTTAGTACCTCGACAAATAATGGCATATGCCGTGTTATACGTGAGTGACGTAAGCCATGTCGGTTCTAGTTGTACCCAAATAAAGCATTTGAGTGAAGTTTATGATAAGTAGTGCAGCCACCTGGAGATTCATATGCTTATGTATCATTAATTTTATCATAAGCACATTTCTCTCGATATAATTTTGACTATCATTTGCTGTTGTTCGGTACGATTTTTAACAAAAATGAACATAATGAATTTTGGTTAAATTGAATTGTATTTATAACCTTAACGCATTTTTTATCGCACCAATCAATTTTATCTTTATTATTGGGAATACATTTCTGAAATATTGCCGAGTATTCTTTGAAAAACCCTTCATAGTCAGTAAAAAGGGAATTACGTTTTGAATAATAATAATAAATATAAAATTTATTTATTTATTTTTTTTATTACACACTTAAACATATATCAATACTTCATCTTCAAAATATATTACAAATAAGTAATGCATTACACAATGTTCGGTTTGACCTTACAACTAGGTTCAATTAATAATTTACTTTATTAAAACCAATATTTGAAATCACAAATACGTAAAGGAACTTACTGCGTAAAAACTTTCACGACATTTAATTGCTTTATCTTTGTTTACCTTTCCAATACAATCAGGTTCTGTTTCTCGTACTGTACAAAAATTACATTTGGAATAGACAAGACCAGAATACATGTTAGTAAGAAAAACTTTAATTTTACAGCTCAAATTATCACAGAGAAGTGCATTTCACAACCCAACAATCTCAGATCTTACGAAATTTGCATAGTTCAATGAAAGTAAATTACCATGCCAAGTTTTATTCCCGTCCTAAAATCTTGCAGTTAATAAAGGTCAGACAAAAAAATCGTTACTTTTGAGCTCACTAAAATATCTTTAAAATTGCAACAACTCTGCCCGTAATTTGCCTAGGAAGTTAAATTGTTATACTGTAAGGTGACTATCCGTCCCCGATGTTCGCGGATAGTCACCGAAATAACACTCCCGAAAAAAAATTAAAATAATAATAATAATGTCTCAACCAGCAAGAATTAACAATAATATAGTCCAGGTGGAGAGATTAACTTCTCTTATAAACTACAAGGTCGCCAATGAGTTGGAACTCTTCAGGCAATGTTAGCCGTGAAAATAAAGCTTAATATGTCATATGGAACTTTTAGATAAACTTGAAGAGAACCCTGATTACTAAAGAACATCCATTTCAGAGGAAATATCATTAGATGAACCCCTGATCATTTAAACCAGGGTGGCCAACATTTTTTTTATTTTTTGCACGGTACTATCACGGGGCGTGATCAGCACAAAAGAATAAAACCAGTGTGTCAATCATAAAGTATCCGGTCGAAACTAATAGCTGAAATGATAATACACATAATTTATTTATTGTTTTATCTTTCCGCGGCCCTCTGGCCATCCCTGATTTAAACAATAAGACCTGCATTAGGTCACATAGGTACGTATATATTATCCTCTATCTCCTCATTCTATTCCAGATTAATTTTCTCACGTAGTTTACAGTATAAAATAAAGTACCAAATACAAATACATTTTCTTTCAAGAAATTAGAAATTTATCATTTTCCAAAATTCAAGGTCAAATGTCATGTTAGGTAACCCTGACCTCACTTCCAAACAGAGGATTGTTGCATGTAACTGGAAAGAATCCATTCCCTGTATAACAAACATTATTCCTATGCCAATTACGAAAAGATTTGTTGCAATTTGAAGATATCTTAACGAGCTCAAGAATTGTTTTTTTTAAACTGACCTTTATTATTGCAAAACTATAGGACACATGAGACAAACTCGGCATGGTTATTTGGTTCATCGAATATTATAAATCCACCGAATTTCTTGAAAATCTGAGACGGTCGGTCTGTATGCCGTGATGATATGAAATAAGGAGTACTGGGAAAGAAGGGGGAATGACCAGGGTATATGATTTATGGTAATATGTATTTTAAAGTATAACCTTGCCGTTTACTGTCATGTATTTAATACTTTAAAAATGTTACAACTTTTGGATTATTTGTGCTTTTGCACTGGAACATGTATGCCATAATTCTATATACTTACCTGGAATTATGTTCAAAGATTTGGCTACATTAGTGTACGTTAGAGCCTCATTGCTTAACATTTACATCAGTTCAGCTAGAAAAAAAATGAAAAATAAAAATCACGTAAGTTATAGACTATATTTCGAAAGACGTCCTCTGGTTCAACTCACTTGGGCTGGTGTCGGTAGAACCTTTTTCAAAGTTAACAAATTATAGTAAAAGAAGGATTGTTGCTGAGGGTGTTCAAGACATCCAATATATGTAGACTCTGAAGACTTCTTTCCAAAAACGGAATACAATTTCTTTCTTCGTACTCCTAACTCAGGACATCAAATGAGCTGTAACACTAAAATACTATTCAAATATTAACGATGCTCATACGAATCTTAAAAGAATCAAATAGAACAAGAAAAGTAAGTACGTAGTTAAAACAAAAGTTAATAGTGAAACCACTACAAACAATGTTAACTTAAAGGTAGCTTTATAGGGATTTACCTTTTACAATAAATGGAAGATCAATCTACGAAAAATTGATCCAAACAAAAGTAACTGATAGAAAATATGCTAACTTAGTCGAAATGACGTAAACGGGTGAACCTCAGATTAGAGGAAATTTGAGAACATGTTCGTCTGTTTAAGAACAGGGTAACTGAATTGGTGTATCATGTTTAGTCTGTTTTGAAAAATGTAATCAAACATTCTTTAAATGTCATTATTTTTTTCTAATGTACACAGCAGAAAACTATTGGTCAAATATTCTACACCAAACATGATTGTGCATTTCAAGATATATAAGAAATTGTAAGATACACAAGATGAACAAGATATATGGTATATAAAATGAATAATACATTCAGTGATCCCACTCATTTGTCCAGAACGAATTTCCTCACATTTTCAGGTTTTCCACATTACTATTCACAAATTTTCAGGTCATTGTACATGGTAACACAAAGAAGCATAGAACTAGTGAAAAGGTAACATATGAAGAGTGCCAAATGCCTAGCGTTCTATAGTGCTCAACTCAAACGCTTTTATACGATACAACAATATACCTTAAACAGGTTGTGTTCAACAGGTCTCGGATTCTTGGTCTAATTACGACATAGACTCTTATCTATCCACGTAAGATTGGAACGAGACATTTTCTTTGTAGTTTCATCCCATTATTCAATACTACCCTAAAAATATCAAACTAATACTTTTAAAAAATTGCTTTAAAAACTTAAGATAAGCAGATGAGGCTGGATTCACAATGATAAAGTATAAATATCTTTAAAAGAAAACAGTACAAAACTTTCGTGGACTACTCAAAGTTTGGAAAAAAAAGTCGAAACAAGATACATGACCATTTATGTCGTGATAACTAGAACGTTAGGTGCTAAAAAATAATCAAAGAAGGTTAACCTAAAAATAACTATTAAAAAAGCTTTCTAAAATACTTTATTGCAAGTACAGTCTCTTTAGAAACATTCATCCACATATAAAATAATATACTGATGACGAGTCAATATTGTAACCACTGAAGTGGCGTTTCAAATGAAACTTAGACGTAAGAGTACTGATCTAAAACGCAACAGACATTCAGGTAATCTTTCATGTAATCCTTACAATACTAGGGTGCATGTTCGAAAAATGAAGCAATTTCTTCAAATCAAATACAAATCAAGTAAGAGAACTATCCCAGACTCTTACTTTACGAAAGTCCTACGACGGGCAAAAGTTTAGAGCAACACTTCGCAAAAACGTATTTTTTGCTATTACACAATATTTTACTCTAGAACCACATCTGTTGTTACAGGTAGCCATTGCACAAGAATGTTCATAAAACATTTATTAACTCATAATGCGGAGTTATGACAAATTTTACTAATTTTAAAATGTTATAAATAAATAACACTTATATTGTATCTCAAAAATTTTACTGGAATTCGTATGTGGTGCTCAAGGTGTTTTTAAATTATTTATTTTTATAAACCCCCACTATTACGATCAGACATTAAGTATAGCATAGCTCAGGAAAAACTTTTGAATGTAATAATGAAAATTAGATAAGAATATAATATTTCTAAACAGTTATAATGTGATATAAAACTTTGATCAGCTTTATTTTGTATGGACTATTCGAGTAACTTTGGACTTCTACCCGTCACGATTATACGGGGTGTTGCAAACACCGACAAACCTACCTTACGAGATTTCTGACATGAAAATAAGACAAAAACATAGACCATTGAGAGTGCACAAATACATAGTTTCGGCGCTATAGGGTGCCGAAAATGTGAAAAAAAATGAACTTTGAAGATTTCCAATACCATTAACAGTAGAACCGAGGCGATACGGTACCCTCAAAGACCTCAAACCTGCTCTTTCCAAAAATTCATACTCCAAAATTGTGCAATGGATGAGCAAGGGTATCCCCAAAGAAAATCGGGTATTCTCAGAAATTCTCTGGAGTAAAAATTGGCCGAGATAAGTACGAATAAGATGACGTTCAGCATGAGTACTGATCATAAACTTAATCACTAGCAGCTAATCGGACAATGAGTCTCATTTACTGATACAAGTACAGCAAATATTTGTTGAAATATATGTAATTTACTCCTGCTTGTTATGCAACCGCGAAGTATATTTTTTACAAAATCGTCCTGCAAAGGAAATTTGTTTGAGATATTGACTTGCAGCAAACGAATTATTATTACTTGCTGGAAGGTAGTCCTATTCATGATTACTTTGACCCAATTCTATTTCAGAGAATTTCGGGGAATATGCATTTTGGAAAGATCAGGTTTGAAGTCTTTGATAGTACTTTGCTCCCGCAGTTCTACTGTTAATGGTATTGGAAATATCAAGCTCTAAAGTTCATTTTCACACACTTTTGGCAGCATATAACACCGAAACTATGCATCTGCGGTCTATACTTTTTGTCTTATTTTCGTGTCGGGAATATCGTGAGATAGGTTTGTCGGTGTTATTTTGAAACATCCTTTATTGTTAAAGCATTGATAGTTAAAATCAACAAAAATCCATGTTTTGGGCGTGATTCGAACCCAGGACCTTCGAATCGCCTCAGACCGCACTGCTGTCTTGTCGGCTTATAATTTGAAATATCTCCAATACCGAAACTGTTAAAAAGTTCTACGTAGTCTTAGAATGATTAGCACTACGCTGCGAATATGGCACATTAACACCAAAATCGCAAAACAAATGAAAAGAATTTTTAAACTTATTCCCGCTACTGTGATGTTCGCAACATTCTTTAACTCTGTTCCACTAGGCTGTAATACACGTAAAGGTGCGGTTAGTACGATTTCTAAAAACAAATACTGAAGTCAATATTCCATGTATTTTGTCAGTGCAATCCCTGCTCTAAATAAATAAATATTTAATAAAAATTAAAAAGAAAAAGAATAAAAAATTACTATAAACGAGTTTTCACCTCTTTCAGATGCGTCTTATTACATAAAATATGTCTCCTGTAGTAAAATGAAAGTTTAAAACAATACATTGAGAAAAGCAAAAATGACACTTTAATATTCCCTGTGTTTTTTTTTTTTTCAATTTTTGAAGTTATTCCTAGAAATCTCCAGGACTTTATAATTTGTAAGCTGATTTCCCTGACCTTTCCAGGTAATTTGAACCCCTATATATGTAGTATGGATATACATATATGGTCTAATTACGACAGAAAGTAAATAAAGTGGTGTAATTTTCTCCATTCCATTACACACTTTAAACAGTATCTTATCAGACAACGCGCCTACTTAAATGTTTACCCAACAGCCGGAGGCATCACATTAACTTCGCTCTAAAGAAATATTATATTCTCCGAAAAATTCCTTTTTCTCGTAACTGACCGAAACTCAATCAACAACTTAATAGGCATACAGGCCATGTTCAAGGGAAAATACTAAAGCACTTACCAAGGATAATGAACCCTAACCACTGAACAAAGACAAGCAATAAAAATTCAGGGAGACAACCATTACATTATCATCGAGCCCACTGGCAAATCAGGGAGCCTCGTACTCATAAACAAAACAATCTATGAAAAGTATGCATTGTTACAACTAGAAGACAAAGACAAATTCAGAGAAATTCGCCAGAGGCACATAAAACTAATGAAAATGGTGAAGTAAAAAATAAGCTTTCTTTAAAACTAAGTAACAAGGTGGTGGGGTGCTACTACAAACACAAAGCGAGAAACTTACGAATCCTAATGCAAAACTTGAGAGGTTCTACCTCTTACCTAAAGTACACAATCATACAAGGTCAAAGACAGGTCTATCACCTGGTAGTCCCAGAGTCTGGTCCTGCAATAGCCCGACAATGAGTTTGGTCAAATATCTAACACACTTAAATTAAACTTCAATCCAACCAACCAAAATGTTTGAAAAACATATTAGACTTTCTACAAAGAATAAGAAAAAAAGGGAAACAAATTGTACTTGCGCAGATAACGTGCACAATTCCTTTCCTTTCTCTTTAAATCTCACCTATTATACATACAATCTGTCACAAAAAATAGCACCACTTGGAAAGCATGTTATAATCGCAGATACAATAAGTATTTCAAATAGATTCTTTGTAATATACACTACAAATGAACTAATAGTTCTGTGATATCTCTACAGTATTAACTGATGACAAGATTGTAGAAATTAAGCACTATTGTACTCTTTACATGTGTAGTGACTGACAAAGCCAAAATATAATGTAATTTAATGTAACGTAATGTCACTTGTGGTTCATTTTGGGGTGTCAAATGGTGGGAAAAGAATGAAATTATACAGATAAAAGCACAAACTTTGAAAGTACAATATTATTGAAATCTTCTGTGACCACCACGGAGTGTTTTAAATCAGCAATCCTACGGGGCATACTGTTTACAAGTGTTTCACACAACGTAACCTCTAGCTCGTGATGCCAGATGCGAACCAGTTCCTCAATGAATTGTTTTCTGGATTGAAATGTCTTCCCAGAAATTTTCTGTACATACTATGCTAATAATTCTCAATCGGATTTATACCCGATGAATTCGGTGGTTACATTAATGCTTGCATAATCATGCTATAAAACCAGTTCATTACATCTCTTATCCTGTGGCTGGCGCATTGCCATGCTGATAACTAAAATAGTTCAAATTTTTACCTGAGAAAGAGTCTGAAGCTGCTGGAAGTAATTTTAAAATCAGAATGTCACTGTAATATGCGGCATTAAACGTTTTATTGCAAGTTTCTCTTCGTCCTACGCCTATTGTGGTGAAATATCCCCGCATCATGAAGCTCTCAGCAAATTTTCTAGCTGAAGGAACACAATCTGGCTGCAGGATGTCTCCTTTTCTAATCTGTAATTTCACTCCAGCGTCATTACCTACAATCATAACGTTTTATCGTCGGAAAATATCACATGCAACCACATTTTTTCACTCCACTTGCTGTACTTTCTTTCAAACTCTCTTCCGATCTTATGTCGTGAGCACGTAAACATTTCTTCTTTCTTGGAGTTATCTTCTTAATCTTTCTTTCATTCAATCTTCTGACAAGAATCATAGGCTTCTAATGTAACAAGTGTGAAAGACCATATGGTACCTTCCTAGCCTTTTACGGAAGGTTCCATCATCTACATTTACAGAATCTTATACTCAGCTTTCTTTATTATAAAGATTGGGGGAATGCTCTATGAGCATTGTATCTCTAATTGACAAGAGCATCTGGTGCTCCTCAACCGTAAATGCATAAATGATATGAGAGGATTTATATAAAAGAACAAAATCTTTAATGGTAAGGATCTACAATAATTCACGGACGGAAGGAATATACTGAAAGTACCTTAACCAAAGGACAAAGTCCTATTCACTTAATCTAACAAATCATAAAGTATTCTAACAACTATACCAAAGCAGAGAGAGACTGTACACAAATGTATCACATTCATAACTTTCCCAACTAACCTGATATTGAGATGAATGGTGACTTAATCATGATTTAAACGTTGAGCACATCTAAAGTTCTTATGGTAATTGTTCCAGCGACGAAATCAAAATCAACTTGTACTGATGTTAAATACTGTTCATTGTCACTGCAGAATAATAAAAGACTGTGCGCTGATGTTCCATAAAATAAATGTCCAATCGAAGAATAAAAGTCTGTTAAAGTAGAATCTTCTTATAATGTTCAACTGTATCGTGAGCTGGTCTTGAACTACGGACTTAGTGTAAAACTAAGAACTATTCGTAGCAACACTCTCAATGCTAGTCAAAGAGGGAGTGTTGAAGCTGTTGAAGTCACTAACAGTTTATATTTATAGTTTAACGAAATAGAAACAATTCCAAAAGAATAAAAAGACGAAGAGAATCACATCCTGTTAGTTACTTAATTTATCCTTGAAGACACCTGCGTCAAGATTCCTTTATTACCTATTTGTTTATAGAAACGTGCTTTCTGATCTCTTTAGAAGCCTTGGCATTTCGTAAACGGAAGTTAACTCAATGCCAATCTATATGACGTATTCATAACATTCTTTTCTGCATAACATTCTTTTCTTTCTCTCTGCTTAGATGGAATGCACCTTACATCCTGTTATGAATTCTTTAAATATTAATGAAATACCTCTTCCCCCGTTCGCGTCCTTAATACAACATATCAACCTATTACAAGGCATGTTATACAATTTAACAATATCTTTTATACACTGAAATTATACATTTGAATAATATTGTCGCTATACACTAATAACTCTATTACATCTCACTTTGCCCAAAAAAAATGTATTTAGTTGTCTGTAATACGACAATTAAAGACAATTTTAAACTACAGGTGAGATGCACTAACCTTAAATCTAATACATGAAAAAATAAATTAAATGAATAAACATACAAACAAAAAAAAAACAAATACAAAATGTTAAAAAGCTACAAATAATAAAAGAAAAATACAAATGCAATGAAATTAAAGGTTATTCGTCACGAATAAAATGTTCTGGTGGTGAAATACACATTGAAATTCAAAAATCACTGAACATTATTTGTTAT
>JAGDQP010016847.1:596-20283 GCA_022664845.1 Lepisma saccharinum
CGGGACATAAACTAAACTCAACTAAACTTTGAACTTTTGCCTTTCCTTGCGCGTAGCTCACATTAAGATATGTTCATTATATTTCACAAAATAAATTTATGAAATCGGGTCCATCATTTTGACTTACCCTGTATAATATCTCCTTTACTGTATTTATAATATATTCTGTGACTTTCAGTTTTGCAGTTATAGCGCATAATTAACTTTAAACATATTCGATATGTCTAATGAGTATTTAAAAATTAAGTCGCAATAAGTACAATTTTGGTTCTATTCAGTTTAATTTCACGCTTTACTGTCACGCGAAAGCTTTTCTTTATTTAGTAAGAACTTTTAACACAAATATACATTGTTGTTACTCCTAATAGATTGTTTGCAAGATATATCACTCCGTATTTAAAGGAACGTAGGTTTGAAGTATATGGGTATTTTGAAAGATAAACTTTATTTGGTTCACACAATATCATCTTTAAATATAAGTCTTTGCTGGAATTAGTTGAAAATCAAAGGTAAATAATAATTTTAACGAAATATGGTTAGAGCATTTCAGATGTATATGAGAGCTTTGTACACCTTGTGATCGTTCAAAAAATCCATTGGTTACATCTCTTTCTCTTTTTCTCGCTTTTGTGTACGAATTGATAACAGAAAAGAATGATTTATTACCTGTCATTATATCAAAGCGGTCACAATGCATATATATACACAAATACTCATATAGCTTGTTGAGCATGAGAGAAATCTTCCCTTTCCATAAACATAAATACAATGTAACATAAATCATCTCCTTCTATTTTCCCTCTCATTCTGCATATTCATTGACCTTTTGTTTTATTATATTCTGTATATTTGTATTCTTTCTCTCATTTTTTGTTATTCCATTCCGTTTTTCCCATTTTTGTTATATATACTTTTGATAACTGGCTTCTTCTATTCTTATTGGAATCTATATTTGAACAGTTCCAGCTTACAGAAACATTTCATAGTTTTTATATCCGAAAAAAGTAACTGTGTTAGAACTTTTGAAATCCAACTACAGGAAGAAGGTGTTTAAATGATTTTTTTTTAAAATAATTATTTTAGACATTGTCAATATATGAAAGTTTATACCGGCTTAACAATATAAAGAAGAACTGAAAGGATGAAAAAATAACTCATGACTAGAAATAAAGTTACTCATTCAACTATTATTCTGATAGTGGATGCTTTAACACTTGTATAAGCTCAAAACAATGGATTGTTATTTCTCTACTCACAAACAAGGCATACAAATTACAACATCCGCTTACCAGCGGGCCATTCATGTGCATATTGAGGGACCGTAGATACATTTATTTTCTGTTCTTCACGTAATGTAGTAACAACCAAGATATGTACTGTAGCGGTGTCTATGTCTTGGCTCCAAAGATTCACGTGTGTTGTAGTAAGTATGTGTGATTTACCAGCCATTGCCTGCCAAGGACACGTGACTGGGATCATTTTGTAAATTAAGACAATTTGAGAGGTATGGATGGACTCCTGTTTCTTAGAGAGGCTACGTGGATATACTGGAGAACCGCTCCATATGTTTGATGTCATCTGTCAGTGCTGCTTCTATGTTGGCAAGATATATTCGTTGACCATAGGTCTGAATGTAGTTCTGAGAACCGGCATTTCAGGTGCATATCAAGATCACTACACTTTAAGACAACAGCGAGAGAAATTAGCATCCTTAACACAGATCAGAGCAAATATGGCACCAGGTGTATCAATACGGATAATTGACGAACGTTTGCTCGTAGCAGGCTTACAGGCAAGCGTATGTTTGGGCTTGCCTTCACTGATACCACAGCACCATACTTCGCTAATACAGCGTTGTGATAGATTTACCTGGAGGTCGAATGATGCTCTGTCGTATGTATGTCTGTCTATGAAGATATGTCTTTTTTTTTTCTTAAAAATATATTTTTATAAGTTCAAATTTATAATTAATCTTGCATTTTTAGTAGATTATCTAAAGTTAGTGACCATGGGTTAACAAATATATTTTCAGACGTTCAAATTTATTATTAATAATTGCTTTTCGTAGATTATCTAAAATTAGTGACCATGGGTTAGGGTAGGTATGTTTACACTTTCGTTTCTTTTGTCCAAAATACATTTCTATCTGTTCACATTCATTATTAATGATTGGTTTCTTGCATATGTAGCGACCATGGGTTAGCGGAGGTTACGTAAGGTCATGTTCGCACAACCAGATAGAAATGTATTTTGAAAGAAATAAACCAGTCTCAAGATACATAAGCGAATCTGACCTTACCTAACCTACCCTAACACATGGTCACTAATTTTAGAGAATCTACGAAAAGCAATTATTAATAATAAATTTGAACTTATAAAAATATATTTGTTAAGAAAAAAATGAAAAAAAAAGAGTTGCCCCTGCCGGAACTCGAACCCGCGTCCTTTCATTCAAGACGCCAACTCATTTATCATCAGGCAACCGAGAGAACCTTGAAAACGATGGCTTGTCTGTTATATTTACAGTACGAACATGCGAAATTGTTACAAGATGACATCGAAGCAGTTCAATTACTTCGTACAAAACTCTGCGTGTTATACAAAACAATACATTCAAGAACACGTCCCGCTCACGAATTTTTCCCAATCACCCTTTTATATTTTCCCCAACTACGCTTTTTCCATTCGCGTGTGCAATAAAAAAAAAACACCGAACCTGACTTACCTACTTTGGTCACTACTTTTATTAAATGTTGTAATGCATACATACATAAGAAAAGAAAACAATATTTAATTTGAAAACAAATAAATGTAACCACGCCAGGATTCGATACCAGGACCTCATGATCAGCTTTTCCATACGTTAACCATTAGACCATGCTAACAACGCTCGACAAACAACTTGGTCTCCTTAATTGTCAACATAACTTACCAATCTCGAATGGTAAATTGCGTACAGTACGAAAAGGTAGTTGGGAAGAACATCTTGGGTCCCGGTTGCGAGATTGTTTTACCAGTCTAGTTTTTGAGACCTTTCGATTGGATTTGTCAATGAATGTGCATGAGACAATGTTCCAAATGGGAATGTCTGTAGTACCAAACTACCGCCGTAAACGAGTTGGAATATGCCAACAGCACTGTCGCGATATGCCATGATACTGTCATCACATGACATCTAGCCAACACGTGGCTTTAAGTAGCTTTACGTGGATTTACATTAAAAAATTGTACTTTTAGAACTTCAAATAGACAAAAAAAAAGAAACGTTGCCGCCAGGATTCCATCACGAGACTTATGGATCAGCTTTCCGACACGCTGACTACCAGACCAAGCCACGAGCTGCAAGACAAACCCTTATCAGTGTTACTTATAGTTCAAGTAGCTCTGCGCCTACGCGGGAGTAGGCACAGTATTGTTTCCATCTGAGCTTCCCTTATGCTGTGGAGGAGAATGAATTGTTCTGAATAAAAAATCTTACTACATAAACAAGACAACTTGTAACGAGACGGGTATCTGGATCCTCATTGACCTCCAGCCAACCAACCGATACGGTCTTCACAAAGTGAACTTTTAATTAACGATCTTCATTGATTCCCTTTAAGGCCCCATTCCTACGGGTAGAAGGGGATAGAAGGGAATCAGTAAATATTGTTAATTAATAGTTCAATTTGTGTAGACCATATCGGATTGGATCGCACGAGGCCAATCAGGAACCAAAAGCTTGTCTTATTTCTTGTGACTAGAGACATTACTATGAAAGTGGAAAACTAACTCCTTAAACAAAAGAACACTGACAAGCTATCAATTTCCATTTGTCAATTTGGCGCATTTGTACGACGTTGGGTTACTAAATAAATACCCGGGTTCGATTCCTAGCGTGAGGATAGGATTTTTCTTTCAAAATATGTGTTTATGTTATTTTTTATTATTAATAATTGCTTTTTTTGCATTTTTCGTAGAATATCTTAAATTAGTGACTATGGGACTGTGAAGAGTAGGTACTGAAAGCTAGGATGTGTATGAATAAACCACTGAGAGTAGCGAGTTTAATGACTGATTGAACAACATATTTGTTATTGTCTGTGTAGCTAAATAATCAGCGTGTCAGAATCTCAGTCTTGAGGTCATGAGTTCGATTGCACGCTCCGATTTCCATTTTTTTCTTCAAGGAATTAAGGGCTGTAAATGATATTCGTGATTGCTACTGAAAGAGATTTATCCCGTAAAGGGAGAGAAACACAAGACAGAGAGGAGGGGGCAGGGGAGAGAGACGCAGACTGTGATTCATAAGCGTTAAAATTTCATTTTATTTCTATGTCTTGCGCCATTTTTCTTTCCCTCTTTCCTTGTTTCCTCCTCTCCTTTTTTCCTCTTTGCCCGTCTTCTTCCATGCTTTCTCTCTCTTTCCTTCTCTCTCTCTCTCTCTCTCTGTGTGCGTGTTTGTGTGTTTGAACTATACAAAAATGTAATTTCTGCCTATCTATCTCATGGTTTTCTAAATTATACTGAAGGACTCAATATTCTTCATCCAAAAGGAGCAACTTTTTTCCCAACACGTCTTTCTATTTTTCCCAACTACCCTTTATCCATTTGCGTGTGCAATAAAAAAACACCGAACCTGACTTACCTAACCTACCCATGCTCTTAGTCAATAATTTTATTAAATTTCGTAAAGCGTATACATAAGAAAGGAAAAAACATATTTTTATTTTAAAAAAATGTAAATATAACCATGCCAGAGTTCGATCCCAGGACCTTAGAATTAGCTTTGCGATACTTTAACCATTAGACCATGCTAACAACGCTCGGCAAAGATCTTGGTCTTCTTAATCGTCAACATAACTTACCAATCCCGAATGACAAATCGCAAACAGTACAAAAAGGTAGTTGGGAGGAAAAATCTTACATCTTGGCACGAGATGTTTTCTCGCATATTTGTACTGTCATGTTGGTTGTCTAACTATTAGTCGTACAGTGAAACAATTCTCGTGGAGGAAAGAACAATTATTTCTTATACCAACAACCTCCATTTACTTTTGTAAGTGGCTGTAAGTAAGCGACGCCCATTATCTAATCGGATTGCGAGAAATATTACTAAAAATGGTTGACAATTTAACCGCATGAACCGACGTTGAGACTACTATGTTTTGCTACTATTACAATATTTTTTTTTTTCATATTACAAGCTCGCTTCTATAACAAAGTGACTTCACCACACTATGGTAGACAAACGTCAGAAGAAGCAGACCGGATATAATTGTAATATCGCATGTTGAAGTCGTTGCTCTAAAACTCGTGAAAGTAAACATGTCATAGTATAACGTATAAAAGTATACGAGCGTATCGTACGTTTTTATAGCAAAAGTTCTCAATATAAAGTGTATTGAACGGCGGTATTATTATAAAATATTATCCTTGTTTGATATGTAAGAAGTGTCATTTGTGTCACCGTGTCCTAAATTTCCACTAAGATTAATATATTATAATTTAATCGAATAATATGGAATCATTATTAAGCCAATTGTTGTTTCGTAACTGTAGTAATGTTACGGTTTCTTATAAAGACCACTATTTACGAAGATGACTTACCGGTATGTAAATTTTTGCTACATTTTGTTGCTAAAATTAGGCTAGAAGGTGTTAAAATAATTAAATTAGACTTTAATTATTCTTGTAAACTAATGAGTGTTGAAAACTGTTTAATGATATTAACAGAAAAATACTTTTAGTTTGAAAATGATTTTGTGTTTTTCGGAGGATTAACTGTAAAGTCCTAAGTTGAGAACAACGTACAAAGAATCAGGATGAACCAAAATATATAAAGAGGTCACTGAGTGAATTTTCTTTACTCTCCAATCAAACTAAAATCTCTGTACCAAACCTCAACTAGGGCAAAAGAACAGGTGACAGTCGTTTTCCCCTTTCCATTTTCTAAACGATCCGGATACGGAGTGAGACGTGTTGTCGTCATGACAACATTTAACGTCATTCTTTCCCCACCAACTCATCTCAACTTCTCTAAACCAATGATTTCTTGCGGATCTTTTGGTACGCTCATTGAAGGTATTCACGCACAACAATAGAGGAGATAATAATGATTTCTGTAGACCTTCCAACGGGATGAATAATTGACACCATTTATATGTAGTTTTCTCATTTTCTTCCTTGGCTTGAAATTTGTTTAATTTTTAAATAACATGATTTTTAGATAGGAATTTAACATTAGTGGTAATGTTTCCATTCGTTTTTTTCATATCTAGCCTTTAATTGTGTCGATAATATATACAACCGAGTGATAAACCGCAACATATATTTTAATTTTTAATATTTAACATTCTTCCAATAGTGATTCGATTAACTATAAAGACGCCTGATAGAAGAGTCTCTCAATTTTGTTGATAGTGACATCATCTTACTATTATCAGTATAAAATAAATGCAAAGTCTGTCCTTGATCTTGACTAGTAATTCTAAGTAATTGTTTTAAATCTGCATCATCAGAAATGAATCAAAACAGCAGTAGTACCTCTTGACTCATAGTATGCAATTATTTTATTATCGTGAGAAAAACTGAACACATAGGCAAACCCCAAACCAAACTGCTTGGTGGGTTGCATAGCGAGACAGGCGTTTCTAGGTAACCTTACATCACTATTACCCGTTGGACGAAAATACTCCACAGAGTTAAAATCTGATATAGTATTGGTGTTTGGTTACTCTATACGTGTATCACCATAATTAAGATATGTGTATCACCATAAGCTTTGGTATAGATTCATTATAGGTTACATTCAATGCAGAATATCGGATGTCTTGTAAAATTTGGAGGTGCTTCATTGAATTATAACTGAAGTTATACAAAAAAAAACATATTGAGCCCTAACAAGGAAAAGTACTCATAGGCGTATACACGAATTTGCTGGGGCAGCATATTAAATTAATTAGTTTCTTGTACTGAAGCTATCCAAGTAAACTTTAGCTGCTAAACGATAAACCTTTACCACTGAATTAAGGTCAAAGTTGGCTCCAAAGGACAAGCAAAGTCAAAATATACTCCGTCAATTATCAAACTAAGACGATGATATTAAGTGAGAGGTCGCCAACATTTCGCGCTATAGTGTGTCCGCCATATTAAATTATGATCAGTTTTTTAAATAGAAAGGTGGTCATGTGTCATACCAATTTGAACAAGAAAAGTCTCACAAATACAATGGTGAAATTCATTTTAAGATATATTCAGTAATTTTTAAGATATTAAGAGTTAACTTATTTTAAAATATGTATGAAATGTGTGAAGTAATTTAATTAGCTTGTACTGACAGATACCGACCCATTATAGATCAATTTGTAGAGCGTTAATTTACCATTCGGGAGAGTACAACGTTCACTACCAATGACAGACTAACCTGATTGAGGTTTTACCGGGGCTTTCTCATTCACACCAGCAAACAGAGGAGTTGTTATATTCAATTTAGATACTGTCCGACTCCTACAAACAAATTTCCTCATATCCTAGCCTGATCCATAGATGCCTAAGCACCATAGATAGATTGAAATTCAAAATTCATACTAGCTGATAATAATTATTGTGTTGTCATAGTGTTTTTAATGCATGATTTTTGGCAGGATACACCGGGAGATATGAATAATTATAAGACACAGATACTGCGCAACTTAAAACAAATTAGTAAGCCCCTAGCTAAGAGATTGCGTGAAAAGTGTAAGTTTGGGAGATAGAAGCAAGTTATTTATTATTCGCAGGTAATAAGTACAAGTCTATTGCTGCTACAATCATTCAATATCAATGGGAAGCCTCTAAATCTCGCCCTGCATTTATCAACGGTCTCTCTGTGCATGGAGATATTTCAACTAGAGTAACTTTCCCTACAAACATGGTATCACTTTTTTGCTATTTTCTCCCCTGTCTTGACTGGGCTACTATACCCCACAATATTTTGAATATTTGTAAGTCTCAGGACGAAGATGTACGTGGTACGGCTAATAAGCAGCATTTTCAGACTGAATCTAAACCAACAGAAAATGATATGAGGTTAGCAAAATATCTCTGCAATGGTCTACTAAAGTACATTGGTAGACACTAGAACTATGCGGAGAAAAGTGAATATACTTTAAATGTAAAATGGTATGAATTTGTTGATAATGTGCATTACTACCACAAAGTAACATAGTCTGATGAAGCCGTCTTGTCGCCAAACGTAAACAGTTGACTCATATGACAGCTCGTATTCCATGAGTTCGTCGTGAAAAAGAGCCGAAAAGGTGTTGTTCGAGCGAAAGAAAGAAATTACTGAATGGACCGTTTCACAAAATATAATTTACTGAACCAAAACTTGGCAATGCTTCAAGAAGACAATACATACTAATTACAATACCTGGAAAACAATTAGAAACAGCCTCTACAAATGGAAGTGTGTGCATTAGTAGTAATATAAATCATTGCCGAGAACTAGTGAGGAAGATAATGTTTGAAGAATTCTTACGGGTTTCCACCAACCATTTTAAAGTTAATGAATATATATTTCGACAATGGGAATAAAAAACTATTGTAGAATTCTGATTATCCAATTACATAAGATCAAAATAATGACCATGAAATTTACAAAGCCGTTACGAAACCCGGAGCCCACACATTACAACTATAATCTCAAATATTTCGACTTCAAGAAGCTGCTCAGTGATCTCAACAGATGTCAATATTGTAGCAGCGAGAAACCTGAATTTATTAGTTGTTTGTTTCTGACTCTCTGACTTTGTTTTTCATGCAATTTCCTTTGATATCCCTTACGCTTGAGGTTCCATTCTTTTGGGAGTCGCGGAGCCTCTGTGGCTAATAATTCATCTTTATTCCTTTTGTTTAGCCTACCACACAAGATGCAATAAAATACGCATCATAGCATAAAAATAACTAAATCAGCCAGTACTAGTCAATTGTCCCACTGCACACATTCCTTATATATTTACAAATAAGTTAACTGTTAATAGCTAGAAAACTACTGAGTATATCTTAAAACAAATTTCTCAATTGCATTCGTGAGACGTTTCTGGTCCAAATTATTATATCACGTGACCATATTCCTATTTAAAAAAAGCCTGGCTTGAATCAAAGATGGCGGGTTTCAAGATGGCAGACATGCTACTATTGTAGCTCGAAATGTTGGCCATCTCTCACGTAATATCACGATAGCATTAGTGTTCTGAATATAGTCTTAGTTTGAGAATTAACAGAGTTATATTTTGACTATTGCATGACGTTTGTTCAGTTGTAGGAGTTTAACGCTTAGCAGCTAAAGTATTTTCAATAGCTTCAGTATGAGGATCCAATTAATATAATGTACAGTTCGAACAAATTTGTGTGTACGCCTATGGATACTTTCCTTGAAAGAATGGGACATACACTTTTTGCTAAAGTGGACTACAAACCACTCCATTCAATGGGTCCCAGTGAGAATTGATCCTGTGACCACGCATATAGAAAGCAAGTGCACTGACTTCCACGTTCCGGAAGACATTGAAAATATTAGTCTTAGCACGTTAAGGTCTTTTTACTGTGATGTAAAGTGATTGTTAACAGTCATTGGTTCTCCTTGGACAAGGTAGAAACTTACTTCAGAGCAAAACCCTTATGGCCAGTGTCGCGTAAATATAATATTGTATCTTATTATATATTCTGTATTTCTTTGCATTTTTATTTAATTCTATGTTGTAATTTCAGTTTACAAGAAGCGTAAAAGATTTCATTTGAACTTACTCAAAAACTCAACTAAATTATGAAAGCAGAAATTTCTTCTCAGAGTAAATCTGACTCCAATTTTCATTGTCATCAAACAGTGCTTATCCACAATCAACGTCAGCAAGGCCTGCTATTATACGTAAAACATGACATAAATCCAACCACTTAAAGAAATAACCTTTGGTGTTCCACAGTGCAAGTCCCTGACCAGAAAGATAAGACATTAACGAGACAGCCTCCATCTTTCGATGATTATACGCTGCAACTTAAGACTATGTTTCATTTATTATTATATCAAGTAACTTTATGATATTACACCGTCGGCTTTAGCACTCAATATTGTAAGTTTTACGACAAGGACTATAAAGCACAATTCGTTGTCCACATGTTCGTTATATGTGTATGTTCAAGTACATATGTGGTTTCTCATGTGTGTAAGTGTCTGCGTGTATATTACATACTGATACTGCTACTACTAAAAATCTCAAGTAACTATAGGCCAACAGCGTTTTGGTCCTTAACTTGACATTATTTCCTAGCAAGTGAAGAGACTGGCTGCCTTCATTGTGTCAAGAATAATAATTGTTGCAAAGATGCCTCATTTTCGAAATATGAAGTGCAACACTAGACGAAGAGAAGAGGCCAAGCTTGTGCATTATCCGACAGCAGAAACAGGGAATTTAATGAGGTACTTAATATCTTGCAAGACGAAGGTGACGCTTTCTGTTACAGGCTTCTTCCTCCAGATGTCTCTACTTGTGGCACGTGTAACAGATTGTTAGCATTAAATTAATTTGGGAAGTCACTACGAATGAAAAGTCTGCTCTTCTTTGAAATAAACTCGTGTTTCTCTTTACCTTTCTTTCTTTCTTTCTTTCTCTCTCTCTTTTTTTTTGACTCATGTCGCTTTTGAATTTTCTACAGCCGTTTCTTATACTTTACTCAGAAAGTTATATTTTATAACATTGCTAGATGGAAGAAATTCAATTTCATGTTCTTATAGTGTTCATTTCATTTTCCTGTTTTCTCATTCTTTGATAAGCATTACGGTCTATTAAGTGCAATTTTACAAACCACTGCGCTTCTCTTGGAAACTACAATTATTGAGAGCCACAGTCTTGCTATTACCAATACCAATGCATATCGAAAATACAGTATACATGTACAGCAGAATTAATGAAAAACTCAACAGAGTAACTTCTTGTGTAGATGGTCTAAAACGCCCGAAAAAAAGACCTTCTAGAAAGTAGCACAATAATGGCAGTCTTAGTTTTCCTGTTTTGATATACACAATATAAAATAACATTTACGAAATTGATTCAGACTACACAAAGTTGTATAAAGGTAGTAGCATACCAGTATTAAACACATTTGCGTATGTTTCGCTCCTCATTATTCAGCCCCGTCAGTGTGTGCGCATATTTGTGTTTTTCTTTGTTTTTTATTTAGAAATTGCTCTGCTTCACCTTTTTTTTGTTTAGAAATTACTCTGCTTCATCTTACTTTCTCTGGCTAAAAGCTACCAATATATAATTAGTTCAATATTTCAGATATCGCCTTTATTATTTAATGTTTTAGACAGACAATTATTGACCATCATTTAAAACCAAACAGCAATTATATCGGCAATTGAAAACGAAACTGGGAACTGACGAACATCTGCGACTGTGCTTGATTGTGAATTAAATATGCAACTGACATATGACACTCACCAATGTTTATTGATTACAATTCGGAATAAACATACGGATTCACCCAAAAAATAAAGTCGCAGTAGGTTTTGGTAATATGATAAACCTGATTGCCGCAATCGGTTTATTTAGAATTGTATCTAAGTAACGCAATATCCAATTTCATGAAGTAGGGCACGTATATAGAATATCAAATGAATATATTTTTCAACAGGAAGAATAAACTTGTAGTTGCTTCTTAAGTATTTTTGGTAGCTGCTTACCTTTTAACCTAAATGTGGTGGTATGATCACAATTGGGCAAATACAATGTGCGCACCGGGAATATTACAAAATCGCATAATTTCTAAGTTCTTATAAGGGTTAGCTATAAACATTCAATACACATAGGGGAGCGACGGGTAATTGCGAACGGTTAAGAATGTATAGTTATTTCAGAAAGACCGTGAATCATGTACACAAGTTTCATACATTAAATTATACATTGGAGTCTTGGGCTTCGAACTGATATATTTTTTGATTATTATTGTGAACAATAGTGATTACATATAAAGGTGAGGTCACACACGAAGTGAGGTAAATCTGAACTATCTGCAACAAGTTGTCTGACTCTATGCTATTGCAACAAATGGCGGATTAATACAGGTTAATGGTGGATTAATAGAAGCAGTTGCCTGTAAGAGACTTTAACTAACAGTTTAAACTGTAACACTACGCTTTTGCCATGACATGTTTTGCGTAAATTAACACATGTTTCTTACTACAATCCTGGTCTCCAGATAACTGAATCACGCTCTAATGTATACAATCTTTTCATGCTAAGTGTTGAGTTAATGCTTATTCATTTACTGATATAGGTCACACTTGTATTTTTTTTTCCTGTAAATTTTAGATTAAAATCACTGCACTGCTCATGATATCACATTCGACAAGAACTGCACAGAATCCATTTCTCCTTAGGAGGGTTTATGTATTTCTTCTTGTAGAAAATATACTAATATCCCTCATTGGCATCACTGAATTTAAAAAGTTTTCAGGGCAGTTCCCTGTACATCCTATGTTCCTACGGAAATATAGAATCGATGCCTGTATCGAATCTGTCCTTTTTTGTTTCAACAGAAAAGTAGAAACGTTGCCTCCAATACTTCTGATTTTCCTTCTGAACACACATGCAATCTTGAATGCTCCTCTTTCCCAGTATAATGAAGTTTTTTACCCTTACACAACTTTTCACGTCGACTACTTCCTGAAATGCAATACTAAATATTGGTATATTCTACTGGGGTAAATCCGAACGAACCAAAAGCATGCCGTTCGCTATTACCCCATTGATACTTTAATGGAATATTCCACTTCCCGCCTGAACAAAGGAAAACAATGTCTTAGTGTCCTTACAGATTATTAGGTCAATATCACTTAATTTCAGTAAAATAATATTAACCATAGAATTGAAATGTCGTTAGTGCTATGCGTCTACAACTAAGTCCTTACATTTATAATATATGTGTAGAAATTTCTTTTGCGTGAATATTCAGGACAGCAACAAGATGCTCGCACACTTCGCTGCCTCTCATAAAAGTGCGTTAGATGAAAAAACAAAAGAGCACCAAAATCCACTCGACAGTGTTACCAGTCGTTGGCAATTCGGATGTTCGGAACTACCCGCCGTTCGAAATTACTTCTCTCTCCCCTACAGCTAGATGAAACACACTGCCTAAAATCTGGATTACAAAATAACAGGCTAGATTCAAAAGATTTAGTCAGAAAATTGAGACTTACATTTTTTTGTTTCTCTTGTTCTCAAAAGCTGAATTTTCAATCACAAATTCAGGAATTAAGATTAAAGTTATTCCTGATTGTTATGTTTTGAACTGATAGAGATAGATAAGAATTAGACGTCCTGACACCATAAATATCTTAAATTATGAATCTATTAATATGTAAGCTAACAGTAGTTTACTAAACAGCTAAGGCAACCAAAATAGTAATATCGGAATTCAACGTGGTCGAACGACACGCGCTCCCCATACCGTTTGTTCAGCTTTGAGATAGGTAAAAAGGATAGTTAAGGACTAGTAACTGATTTCTTTTCGTGATCGGCAGGTACTAGTCACAACAGTTAAACGGTGACGTCAGTAAAAGCACGGCAGTAATGGGCACCCCAAACAACGTTACATTGTCCTGCATACTACATGAGATGTCCTGCATCTGGGAACGAACACTGGCGCAGCAGGAATAAATATGTGCCTGGTATTCGGTAGTGATGTGGTAAATCAGCGGACAGTTCAACGGTGATTTAAGAAATTTAAGACTGCGACGCATCCTTCCAAGACAATGTTAAGAACGCCCACAAGCTATAGACAACGAGGCACTCAAGGAGGCTATTGAGGCCGATAATGGCCAAATTTTGTAAAACATTGAATTACAGTGCTAAAACAATTTGACAATATTTCCATCAGTGTTGGAAACAATATAACGTAGGACGATGACAGTATGAATAGTCGCTGTTATCTAACGTCTGACTGCGACTGGGAAAGCGACTCAAGCGTATCGTTGTGTTTCTTTGCTGTCTTCTAAGGAGAGGGATCCGTTTGTGAATAGCGTGCTGATTTGTGAAATGATGTGAGTTTTTTACTATACTCTACTCCTCCTTGTCAAAGACTTACTCTTCATGAACCTCATCGCAAACAACGAAAAACACTACTGCATGAACAGAAGATTGTACTATATGTTTGGTGAACTACTAGATGCATCGTGTAACTGCTGTTGCCTGGTAGTCAATGATTGTAACTGTGTTCTCGCACCAATTCAATGTGTTCAAGAGAAACTGAAAACAGTGAAGCCAGCGCTTGGGAATCGAAGAAGTGACATTCTGTTAGAGGACAACGAGAAGCTACATGTTGCTAAGATCACCATTAGCATCATTATCAAACTTGGCACGGATACTGAATGCAGTCCTCCATATTCATGTGGCATTGCATCGTCGGATTACGTTTCTTCAATTCGTTACGTAACCAACTGCGAGACCGATGGTTCCGAAGCTTTTACGGGGTGAACTACGAACTGGATGATTTCTTTGGTTTACGTTCCGCTGCGTTCTACCACCGTGGGATCCATAGTGCGCCCGAACCAAGAGACAGAGCATGCGCGATGAAAATAGTGAATTTTCGGAATTTCAGCAGTATGCGTGCTATGGCAGCATTAACACATAAAAAAATGTTGAGGGAAGATGCCCATCGGGGGAAGATACCTGCAGTAGTATAATTCCATAACTATGATCCAAGATTAAAACTTTGTATAGCGTGAAGAACTGTCAGTAAATAACTGTAGTGAATATCGCGTAATCTGTAACGCGTGGACAAAGCAAGTCTTCGGAAAAATTAAAAATAACCTTGTTCAGCCTAAAAATATTTTTTCTAGCCAGTAAACAGTTTAGAATCGGACTAAATTCCATGACATAGTAGAAGATGCACTTGAATAGGGTACATTAGACTGTCAAGTATTTGCTCAGACTATATCACAGAGAAACCAAGAGTTTGGTGCGAGATAGATGAAGTGAAGTCTTTCCCCGAAGGTTTGGAAAAGATGCCTAACCGCATTGCATCATATTGTCATTGTTCTCAGGCTAAACACACATTTTTTAACTATCCTTCTCGAATAGAATCAAGTTATACACAGAAATTTGTGATCGACACTCTAATTACGTATTGGATACAATTTGAATGTCATTTATAGCCTTTAGGTAACTATGGTTCAGGCCGGAATAGGAGTCGGGTAAATATGTGTTAAAGAAGTCGGCCATAGCCTAGTTTCGAAGGCACCTGAGTGACTAAGAAAAACCTTGGATAAACTTCAGTCAACATGATTTCCTCGGGGATCGAACAAAGAACCTACTGAATGCGAACCCAAGCTCTACTAACTGAGCAACGGCTACTTGGTACATGTTTCATAGAATGTATACTATCCCTTAAAGAGCTATTTCTTATTTCGTACAAAACGTAAAGTTATTTTGCAAGAAATCGGTATGTACTCCATTATCACATAAGGAGATGAATCTGGCCTTTCAAGCAGACTTCCTTAAGGTGGATATTATAACAAATATTTTCTGTAACGATGGGAGTATATCTATATTTGTTCATGTATTTTAGTCGTATTTTAGGAATATTTTAGGCATATTCCCCCCAAACGAGTGGACATCTTACACTTCTGTGTTTCCTAAGATGACAATTTTGATATGTCAGTTTAAAGGTTCATATATCCGTTGTGCATACATTTTGTTTGATGTAATTCTGTCAGTACAATATACAGAGTGATCCTAAAATAAACTTCGGGAGGTGACTATGCACATAAAAATAAAAAGGAAATTGATTTGAAGAAATTCCGAAATCTGCTGAGTTTCGGAGCTATATTCGTTTAACGTTACAGCAGCATATTTCCAAATTAAGTAATAAGACTAATATCAACAAGTTGTAATGGTGTAAATGGGGTCGGCTTAGGAAATCCTACTCGAAGTAATCGAGCAATACATTTATTTATGTTTATGACTGGCGAATACAGATTAGAATATATTTTTATGTTTAACCGATTAAACCATTTAATTTGTTGACAATAAAATTCTTACAAGTAAACCTATCGATACTTTCCAAACTGCTTTTTAGACCAAACTTGGTACAGGAGTATGACACATCACGAAACCAGCAGAAAGCATTATGAAAAGTGGTTTCGTACATAAAGACGGGAAAAGTGTTCAAAAGTTTAGTTCAAAAGAATCAATACTTATAATGTGATCAAAGTCGGAAAACACACGTTTATTTGTAAAATGCTTGAAACAATGAAAAACAAATAAACATGAATGAATACTGGATAAATTCCCCATCTTTTATAGGGTTCATTTATCATGGCCTCCATATTGAAGTAGATCAGCTTAAATTCTTGCTCGATTTTTTAAATAGGAAGGAGGGTCATGTAACATATGAATCTGGGCTAGAATATTACCAGAAATACATTGGTGAAGTCCGTTTTGCATAATGAGATGTGACATTAGTATACGTAGTTGACTGAAAGATCTGTAAATACTCTGTTCTTCTTGAAACAACGCAAAAGTTAAAATCTAATGCACAAATGAGCACTGGGTGGGTGGTCCCCAATACTTATTATTTGGGGATTGGGAATTCATTTCTTTCACTGTTTCAAGAAGAACAAAGTATTTCCAGAGTTTTCAATCAATCATGTATACTAATGTCACATCTTATTATCTCACTCAAAAATACATTTTTGGCAAAACTGAATTCAGAAGTATTTCTGGTAAAGTTCTAGTCCAGATTCATATGTTACATGACCCCCTTCCTACTTTGGAGACATGATATAGGTACTATAGCCTATATCCAACTGGCCTCTACAACGTCAGCATTGAATGAAAAGACGTTGAGAAACTGAAAATTATTGTTATGATATTTCATTTATCATTTTTTAACTTTACGAATAAAATAAGTAATGAAATAGCATAACAGTATTAAACATTTCAGGTATCAAACAATCCAAATTGGATCAGATAAGTGCAGTGAATTAGGACAAGTACCGTATGCCACAAAAGACACGGTGCTAAATACATAGTTTTAAGAGGCCAAAACATCTAATGAAATGTACTCTGACCATTGACGACATAAAAAGAGCAAATGACTATTCCCTTGATATCCTTATTCTTAAATAATTTTGAATTAGTTTAGAACTCAGAATTTTCTGACTAGACTTTATAGCTAGTGTGAATTTTATTCCCTATTGAAAGGAGTTGTATCTAATATTTCATCTTTTAAAACTCCTTGTAATAGTTTTTGTATAATAGAGTTAAGTAAATAGATTATGTACATGTACAAAATTTGATAACTACATTTAATCTAAAGTCATTTGTAGCACATACCGTCATCAAGCAAACGTCGTCCAAAATAGTGAGTGTACATTGTCAGGAGCAAATATCGTGGTGCGCAAGAATCGTAGGTAGATTATCTTATCTCTTCTTCAGATCATTTCTTAATATTTGATATACCTGTATTTTAATAAAAACATAGGAATTACATATATTATTTGGAATTGAAAGACAAGTACTTTAAGGCAACTCTCCAAAATTTAATTTAAAATAATTTATATTTATGAACGTATGAAAAATCTACAACTTCAGGAATGCAAATATAATTAAAAGTATTTAAATATGAATTGTGTGTCCTAGTAATTTTCTAAATGTTGCCCTAATATTAAATAAATAATCAAGATTTGAAAATATGTGTGCAAATCACAGAAACAAATATATTTGATATTGCAATGGATAATTCCGTGTAGTGTTTGTGTTCAACTATTCACACTCAGAAATAGTTGATAGAGGATGAATTCATGTGAAACTGAAGGCAAAAATGGAAAGAAGAAGAGGAAGCAGTGACCTGCTGATGTATCTCAACAGAAGCTGCGATCATAACGAAGCCTCGGAC
This sequence comes from Lepisma saccharinum, assembly GCA_022664845.1. Classification (NCBI taxonomy): domain Eukaryota; kingdom Metazoa; phylum Arthropoda; class Insecta; order Zygentoma; family Lepismatidae; genus Lepisma; species Lepisma saccharinum. The sequence continues at coordinate 18,516 of JAGDQP010016847.1, forward strand.
GATATTCGTAACACAGAACACACAACAGGAGAGACATTCATCATAGTTAGAAGTCATTTCAAAGTGGCTAAACCATGGTGATTTATATTTAAAACAAGAAAATACATTTTAGTAAAGTATGGAGCTTAAACACAAAATGTAAAACATACTTTTCTATTTTCATTTATACTTTCATTCCTATAAAATTAATAAAACTCAACAAAAGCTTTGTAACGTCACATCTAAACTCCGGCTATGGCGTGTTATTTGGAATAGCTGAAATGCAAAAAAATATTAGTTAGCATGGAAAAACGACCAAAGAAAATATAAAAATAATATAGAGCAATATGCTTGTGTGAAGAGTCGACCTGTCTGAAGAGGCACTCTGAGATGTAGAACAGGATGAACAGAAATGTAAGAGCAACAAGGAATCAATTTAGCCCCTAGATTAAGATGATAAAGCAAACTGTTTGGGCCGAAGCCCAAGAAAAGTGAAGCTAACATTGCATTACATCGACTTATATAGCCCGCCCTCGGGAGCGTTCATTGGCTTCCCCCGAGACAAAATAGTTTCGAAACGTAAAAATTATCGATACAGCAAATATTAAAATGAATTATTATAACTAAAATTGCACATGATCTTTATTTAATTTTATGGATTTAAAATATATTTTGTATTTAGTCTATTTACTTGTAAATAGTTCCGGTGGTAATGTTCGTTCATATTCGGGTGCCAAGTGAAATGTCCATTGCATACGCTCACATGTTCATTTACTGTCATATTGTTTAAAATAAAAATTTAGTTCAACACTTTTAAATAAACTTAAATTGCATAAACAAAACCTTTATACATAAGAGAAACTATATTATTAGAAGTTTGTAAATTGTAATTCAAATCAGCACGAAACCAGCAATATAAAGAATAATATAATTTTAAAAATCCGAAACCTGAGTTTATATAACTGGATCCAGACGTAACATAGGTGCCCAGATATTTATACAATATAACACGCATCACTCACAATGCAAGTTACGTCACAACGCATATTAGTAGAACTTCTCCAAAATGACATGAAAATACTAGTACGTAAAATATTTTTAAAATATGTTTTTCAAAATGTGGAGTCTAAACGTGCTCGCTAAACAATTATAACTTGCAGTATGCGAGATCCTAAATGATGGCCCTCAATTGTCGTTGTGCAAATAACAAGCACTCGATTTGCCAGGACTACGTTAATAGATCTCGCGTGGAAAACCTGAATGACGTGTCGCAGTAGGTTTCATATTATGAAAAACAAATATATTGTTTTAAAATATAGACTATTAAATTTGTCCTCATTCATGATTTCAGATCCTAATATAGTTTTCATTTTCTTATTTTTCAGGTAACACGCTTTATCTTCTCCTTTTCTTCGTATGGTAAGTCTTTTACAGAAAATTAATTTATACGAGATGTAACAAATGATATAATCCAAAACGCTTATTGAAAGGCTAGTTCGGGTAACTTATATTGCGAATCTGAAAATTTTAGATGATGTGATATTGGAATACTAAGTGGTACGTCAACTTGCTGCAAGATTGAACTATGTAAGTATAGGATACATCCAATTCTGTAGATCAAATACACTCCTCGACATTAAACAATGCAACACCAAGCAGGACACATCCGATTAGGGCAAAATTTGCAGAATATTTAGAGCATGAAGAGATAAACAACTTGTTAGCACGACAGCTCCATAACGCATCAGAAGCGTTGAATACGCCATCTAGGAACAGCAATCGGAGGCAG
>JAGDQP010016848.1:0-20775 GCA_022664845.1 Lepisma saccharinum
GGTACAGACTCAGTGTATGTCTGATGAGGATCTTTGCTAGAAGGTCGAAACGTTACGTGTATTTAATTTTTTACGTATAATATAGTCTTGTTCAGCAGTTCAGGGTTTTTGATCTTAATTGCAAGACGTGCAACTATGTTTTGTTGTCAGTTCCATAAAAGACTTAGCAGTACATCACTTAAATTTTAGAGACCTGACAAACACATATCTATATGTTTCATGATGTGTTATTATGTGAGTTTTCTCCTATGCTCTTCCGATGATATAAATTTAAATAATATACCCGTTGCTGCCTCAGAAAATTTAGGTAAATTTCTTAGAACTACCCTACCTTAGTAGAAAATCGCTTAGCATCAGGCAACTCATGTTTTTATTCAGTCCACAAACTCCTAGTCTCGCGGTTAATATCAAGAAAGTTGGAAGTGAAAATATACATAATGGTTATTTTATCGGTAATACCTTTTGATTACGAAAGTTGGGATACGACCCTGGCAATTGAACATAAGTTGCGTGCGTTTGAAATTATTATTATCATTATTATTTTGAGAAAGGGGGCCGAAACGGAATTTGATGACCGGAAAATGTGGAGATTCATTTGAAGAACTCCATAGACTGTGTGAATCACCCAACATTATAAGAATAATAAAATCACGACGCCTAAGACGGGCAGACCATGTAGCTCGAGTGGAGAAAAAAGAAGATCACATTCCACCGTGGTTGGCAAACCGAAGGGAAAGAGGTCGTTGGGTTGGCTATGAGAAGGGATCTTCGAGAGGTAGATGTTCAAGTTGAAAACTGGCTTGATATTGTCCAGGATAAAATCCAATGGCGAACGTTTCTTACTGCGGCGATGGACTTACAAGTTCCATAAGCCATAGAGTTAGTGTGTTAGTACTTTCTCTAGACGCACAAGAGTATGGAATGTATTGAAGTTTCAAGACACAACTGTTCTCTCGATTCATAAGATACTTATTTTTCATTCCTAGATGCGCGAACTTCATTAAAGGTGGAGCAGAGAAATGGCAAGAGAAAACGGACGGATTATCAAGCAAAGAAATTCTAGAAGTTCTGTTATTTGAAATCTGCGGTCGACCAACAGGAGACACAGCTGAAGTGTTTGAAGGAAAGGTAAGTGACTAATTAACTTTTTATACTTATGCCTGCAGATGACCACTGAAGAAAGTAAAAGCAAATTTTATTTCCAAGAACTGAAAAAGGATGTGTTCTCAGAGTAAGCATTAGCCTTTGGTCCCACAAATTGATGAAAGTAAAAAGTGATTCAAGTAAATGTCCAAATAGGCCAAATGTAGCCCAGGCCCGTAGCCAGAACAAGATTTAAGGACGGGCAAACCGTTTTACAGGTGGGGCAACAAAACAGGGTTGTCCCAGAATAAGTGGGATATGTTGCGTGAGGTGATTCTTTGGATCATATAGATGGAATGTGTTCATGTGAAGCATATTCTGAAAGTTGATAGTTTACCAACTAGATGGCTCTGATGTGTGATGATGAATATGGATGGAAGTACTACGTGCTGTATACAAATATAACACAGAGACAGTGTTGGCATCATGTAATTGCATACACTGTAGTATCACTGCACACATCGCACTATAAAAAATGTTCGAAGTTGCTGCCGCTGGCCTGAAGACAGGCAACGGTTCGTCCATGCATGGAGTCGCTTAAACCGGGAATGTTTTCAATGTGCGTGAACACCACTTGAATGCGTTCGTATAACGTAGGCAAGTCAAGGAATGGCGCCTCGTACACGATCAATTTGACATGTCCCAGAGATAGTGATAGACAGGGAGAAGTCAGGAGAGCGGGCTGGCCAGGCAATCGAGCTAGAGCCTCCAATCTACTTGTGGGGGCGTTTCACATCAAGGACTCTACATGCCTCTCGGAAGAAATTGGCAGGTATGCCCCATCGCACATGTACCACATGGTCCTCTTCATCCCAAATGATTTATCCTCCATCAACATAGGGAGATCATTTTCGAGGAATTGGATGTACAACTGTCAAGTTAGCAGTGGTGACAGTACATATGGTCCGATCATTTGGTCACCGATGATACCCGCCCACACATTCAGGGGGGAAAAGCTGCTGCTGGGTCACTACCGTGGCATGCAAATTTTCCTCTGGCAATACGTGTTGGCGTTTGAACCTATCCTGTAGTGATATGGAACATCACTGTTAAGTGGGATGCATTAGCCACTATTGAGCACAATTTTATTGGTACCTTCTGCAATGACACACCCATCCTGTAAATCCTCGGATGCACGAAAAATGTACTTTTTCATTATTTTTATCTTCAGATCCATCCAGTGGGTAAACTATCAACTTTTGACCTATGTTCCACATGAACATATTTCGTCTATATAACCCACCTCCCACAATAGTTCCCACTTATTCTGGGGTACCCTGTACATATAGTTTTTAATTAACCCATGTATGTTTACGCAGCAAAAAATAGTAAAAGAACAATACTATTGTTTTAGAAATAGAATACACCCATTTCTGTTTGTGTATAAAGTAAAACAATCCCTACATCACTATGTATTTCCCTTCCACTTACATGTTATCAGTAACCAAGAGTGCCCAATCAAATAATTTACAGGATCTTCTCCATTATAATAAAATATTTCATACTTTTACATTTTGCTTTCCTTGTCTCTGTTCTTAATGCCTACCCTTATCATTCTCTTCATCTAGCATGATTTGTTGAGCTTTGACTCGCACTTAGTCCACTTTCTCATAGAACAAATTGTAAATATACTAGTTTTGATCACGAATTCCATCTCTTACGTTAGACTACATTTAGGAGTCTTCAAAGTTTCATCCGCGGAATGAAGAAGCCCTAATAGTGCATAAAACAAGACAGAAACCAGACTGCAAAGAAAGCATAACTATTTTTAATAAGACTTATCACGGTTCGAAATGTCTTCTTCACTGAATATCTTATCGTTATATTAAGGAAGAAACCAAAATTTTAAATATTGGGTAAATTTTTAATGTTCTCTACTTAGCCAAATCTGCCTCCTTCAGAACATCCCTTTCCACTGTGCAAACACCGCTCTTGGCGTTTCTTCCTGTTCTGAAATCCCTGCTGGAAGTTTTGGAATGGCCTGGAGGACCTGTAGTGATTTCTCCATCATTTCCTCTATGCTCTGGAATATGCCACCGTTGGGGGTTGATTTCAACTTAGGGAAGTGGAAGAAGTCAGCTGGTGCCAAATCAGGGGAGTAGGCCGGTTTTGGGACGACACGTGTCTAAAACTCCTGAACAACGAGTGACGAATAGGAATGTGCACTATCGTGATGCATCTTCCAGGATTTCTTCTGCCAGATTTCTGGCATCTCTTGCCGTACGTTTTTTCGTGATCGTTGCATGACTTTAACGTAGAATGCTGCATTGATTGTGGAATCACGTTGCACAAACTCCGAATGAACGATCCCCTGCTAGTCAAAGACAACAGTTAATATAATTTTAGTTTTGGATTTACTCATTCGTGATATTGTATACGGTGATGAGGATCGTCCAGTCCACCGTGATGATTGGACTTTCGTTTCCATATCACGTTTCATCACCAGTGATCACAAGCTTTAGGAAATTTGAGTCAGCATTTGCTTGGCGTAACAATTACATAGGTCCTAATATGGTCCTCCTTTTGTTCGGCTGTTAACAGATGTGGCATAAACATAGCGGCCACACGTCTCATCTGCAGTTTTACCGTCAAAATCGTGTAACACGAACTTTATTGATGCCTAGCTCAGTTAAGCAACCAACGTATTGTTATTTGACGATTTAGACGGAAGACTTCTCGCACCAATTACGAAGGGGGGGGGGGATTCTAAAGCTAGTGGTTGCTGATAAGTTTCAACATACTACCTGATTGAGTAGAAATACAAAGATTTTATTCCTGGTTGGGATGATATTCGGAATCAACAACCGGGGATGAAATACTCACGCACCGGGGAAGATCCCGGCACACCCCTTCCGGCAAATCGAACACTGCCCTTTGCACGTGATCGATGTCGGTAGATGTGAACGACAGTCCGTATTCCACGTCCTCGGCAGATGTTCGACCCGATTTGAAACGTCTGTACTATTTGTAACATTTTGTCTGAGTCAAACATTTCTTACTATAGGCATCATACAACATGTGGAAGTTTTGTGCGACTTGACATAGAATTTCACAGATACTCGATTTTCCAGTACATTTTCATCAATAATAGTTAAGACAGATGAGTATGCAGAAGCCCGAATTTATTTTTCTTTCCATATTTTTATGGCTTCAATTTTGGAATTTTTCTCCTGTCTTGGGAGCCCACGACTGAAGCCTTGATTGTTCCAGTTTTGATAACCATTTTTTGTTAATGTTGCTTCTTTGAACCATAAGGGTTGCAGTTCATATAGGCATATCAAGATGCCACATCTCTTGCAATAGATTACGTCAAACATTTAAACTGTTCATATGAAACAGCACGACAGTAATTCCTATTGGTTTCGGAAATTCTTTTAGCACAGATTGTTTTATTGGCTGGCACAACTAAATTAAACAGTTAATTCTACGCACAACTCATATAAAATACAAAGGACGAAAGTGGTCTAAGTTGGCCAGAAGTTCAGCCTTTGTAGCCCTGCTGGTCCTGGGCATTTTTACTTTACTTCTTCTTGGCTGGCCAATTATGTTCAGATCACAATCTTCGTTGTTTCTACTTGTTGTTGGCGGCGTAGTTCTGTTGTGTATTGTGTAATGCAGCGTGTCTAGTTTTGTTACATTTAACAATTTACATGGTCCACAACTACTTACTTCGTGCACCAGTCGTGTATCCCTGCTCAAAAGTAAACGTATATCCTTGCTGGTAGAGATCATTTTACCTTCAAAGTTACTCGTTCACATTCTCTCAGGTGAATCTTACTAACGACATTTACTTGTTTCAAAACCAAACAATCCTTCCTTTCTATATCTCAGAGAGGAAGAAGTAGCTAAATGAACAACGAAAATGATGCCGGCTAGGCTAGAGCTAAACGCAGTGTCATCCAACGGTAGTGTTAATCAATGAATATCGAAGGATGAGTATTCTACAATTGGTCTACGTCCAGATCAAAACACTATAAATCGTATAATTTACGTAGTTCGCGACACTGTATTGAAACGATAGTTGCCGACTCTTGTTCAAACAAAGGACTTTTTCCCTGTGAATTATGCTCGTAAATTCATACACCAATTGCCATAATAATAAAAGGATTATAAATATAAAACATAAAAAAGTATATGACTATTTTTAAATTTGGTTATTACGAACTGTGTCGACTGCAAAGCAACTTTTATCTCCATATTAAATCCCAAAATTATTATTAATTCAAAATTTTCAATCTATGCTTGTTGGAGGAAATGTTGTATGCCGGCATTATGAACGAACACGATAGTACGGGCATCGTTCTTCCAGGACGGGCGCTTTCCCTCCTGGCCTCACCTTGGCTACGGACCTGATGTAGCCAAAGGTTAGTAATTTTTTTCAACAACCAACACCGTTGGGCCAACAGTGGCAAATTGTTGGACTGGTTGGAATATAAGACATAATATGGCCAACTTAACTCAACAGAATGCCAACGACAGCTACAGTTGACTAATTTTCCGTAATTTTACCAACTAATACCCATCGTAGACCCAACTTGAAGTTTCCAATCTGAGGTCAATGTTGGGAATTCAACCAATATCATACTGGGAGCTAACCTAGTGAACTCGAGATTTAGTAATATTGTGTTAGGGATATTAATTATTACTAATATTCTATTAATGAATAAGGAAAATGGGCAACGTTAAAGATTCGGGATAATGAACAGTCGCGCAACTTTAGTGAAATACCCACATTATCTACCATAATATGTAAATGTTCCCGTGGTGTAGTGGTTAGCAAGTCGGGCTGCGACGCGTAAGGTCCGCTGTTTGCTCCCAGGTATTTCGCAGAAATCACTATAAATACGAAATACAGTGTAAATTATAACCACCATTTGCAGACGATATCACCATGCACATTTTTAAGAAATCTTCGTTGGGTCTGCTTTAGGATATAGTCAGTTGGCCTTGGAGTAGCTATGGTGGACATTTCCCACTGTTGGTCAACCAAGGATGAACATAGTTTGCCACTATTCGCCCAACCAGTTTCATACCGATATGTCTTTTAAAAAATAACAAATTCTAGGGAAACTTAAGTATTTTGTGAGATTTTATTTTTAAATAAGGGTTATTAATTTGTTGACTTCGTATACCAATTTCATGCAGATTGTGTTCAGGCATCACATTCTTCTTTGAATGTGATGTAGGTGATCGCATGGTATGTATTGTAGTAAAAGAAGCAAAGTGTTGCTATTAAAATGTGCTTTTGCCTGAAAAGGAGCGACGTCACTTTTTTGTAATTTGCATGTTAATTCTATACTGAAAACATTTTCGCAAAGTTACTTCTTCGATTATACCATAGAATATTATACTAAAAGAAGAATATACATTCGGCATTTGCGTGTGACAAATGTACAGTGGCTGGTGGATTTTGAACAGTAGAGGTTTTCGACTTGTCAGAAAAAGAGCCAAAATTGTTATATTGAGAACGTAACGAGGTTATCGTATCTGACTTACCTTCCAAGGAATTTAGCAGGTCAGGGATGCTAAAAGCGAAAACTCACTCTCAGACATTTCACAACATCTCAAAGTTTCCTCAAATAAAATTTCAGATGTTGAATTGATAAAAAGCACGGATTCTACTGTAGAGAGAATTGTTTACGAAAGGTATTTCATCAATAATAATAATAATAATAAACTATATCTAAATTAAATTAGAATCAGGGAATATTAAATATGTTATGCTATCGTTTATTTAAAATAATACACATTTCACGCCTTTTACTTTCTTTTATTGTAAATCAGATTTCGTCCGGTTTAATTCCATACAATGATTTATGGTTTTTAAATTTAACTCATAGCAATATGTGGTGAAATGCTTTAAACAGTTCAGTTTAATACATTATGGTTATCTTCTTCATTTTTTTACGACTGGCAGATCCCATCCCTCAGAAAAAGTCCAGGTTCTTTTGAGTTGTATCGCATTTCAGTTAACTTCAGCATACAGTTGTTGACAAGGTATTACCACTAGTTTTTTTTTTAACCCACTCCAATTTCCATTATGTCCTTGCCCTATTAGGTCCCGAGGACTAAAAGAGTATCTGGACTTTGGTTCGAAAATATTTTTGTATATATATATCGTTAATTTGCCTTAACGTAAACTCCATAAGAATTTCCTGCTTTTTCGAAAGAGTAGCTAAGATTGAATTTGTTCAACTATTAGTCCTTCTACTGATTGCTTAAAATCTATCATACATCAATCTACTTAGAACAAACAAACTGACGTCCAACCACAGTGGACGTCGCTGACTTCGGCAGCACTAGGCAGAAGGCATAGGTTTGATGCTTACTCATTGCGACAATCCTGACCCAATGGTTTTTCAGTGTTTCCTGTGAGTCCTGTCAGGTGAATGCCGTTAAGGTGCTTAGAATAAAGGTCCTTATGCTCCACATTTCTTTCCCAGGAAGATATACTAGAAGTGGGATTTCATCTCTATAACGTATGCCATAAATACTTGTACGGTCCCTCATTGTAAATTAGAAAATAATAGAAAATCAAAGTCTTAGATAGAGTGGTTACGTCAAAAAATAGACATAGATGATTGGCTGATAATATGTACTATGTTATGTTGATTGACTGAATTGTTGTTAATGTCTGAAAGAAGTTGGTGAGCTTCTAAGGATAGGACTTACAGTTTTTGGTAAAGTGGGGTTCGAACCACTACGTTCAATGATCCCGGTGGGAATTGAACTTATGACCACTCGCGTAGAAAGCGAGCGCTCTAACCTCTCGGCCATCCTGAGGTCTTGTACTAGTTTGAAGTTGAATTGAATTGAATTTTATTTAAGGCCTTTAGCCAACTTTGACTTAGACTAAATTGATGGTGATGGGAGCAGTGGTCCAATGAAGAAAGTGGGAGGAAACGGGAGAACCCCGAAAAAAAAACCACACACGATGTTTGTCCACCACAAAACCCACATGACACAAGCCGAGATCGAACCAGGGATCCCACACACCAGAGGTACGGGCTCTTATACTAATCCACCGCAGACCTCTTTCAAAGTGAAGAGTAAGTACCAAGAGGAAAAATATGAGAAATCTAGCGTAAACAAGCCAATCAATGCTTGAAATGTTTTATGTTAACCCAACCTGATGATCAACCTTACATTAAATAAGAAAGGGCATTCTGGATAAATCTACTAACTTAAAAAGTCCAGAATAATGCTTATTAAACTGAGTGTGTTGAATTTTTTTTAGTTTTTTTTTTAGGAGTTTTGTCAAAGTACTTCAAACACATCGTAGGATATCTTGTTCGCAAACAGAAAGTTGGTTCTCTGTATGGTTGTTATTAAAGCATTAGAGTAATCATGATTATTTGTGTTCGGCTGATATCGGTATGGTAACCCCTTCTTAACAAGTTTAGTCTTCCTCAACCATCCAGGCTGTGAGCTTTCCTTTTTATCTCAGTATATGACTTTCTTTTCGTAATAATGTCCATCAGTTCCACTTCGGTTGTATTCTTCTTTCTCTCTTTCTCTGCTTTCCAGTTATGCTTTCAATTGGATCCTTTTGATGTACAATTGCTGACAGTGAACATTGTTCTATTCAATCTCTATTGCTCTTATTTGACCTGTTCTGTTCAGTACTATATCACTACATGGTTTTTGTATCAAAGGATATTCTTCTTCTTCTTATCGATATCCACATTCGATGTCTTCTACATTTTTTACCATTCTTGTCTGGAGAGAAGCATTTACTCCACTATTAATGTGTTCAGAATGTATCCTATGCTTCCGAAACTCCCGCAAATTCCAATATATTTGGTAAATTTATTATAATTTTAAATGTATGCACACACACACCGACTATGGACTACTTTTCCAAAGCCTCGGACACTCTCCGAGAGACATTTTTGCAAATACATATTTATGCTCGGCATAACACAAGGTTGAGTTGATACAAAAGTCATTTGTACATTCCAAGAAACCTCACCGAACAACCCAAAAATATTCATATCAACCATGTTCTGTTGTCGATGGAGAAGAAATTAATTAATTTTAATTATTGGCGGGAAACTCGATCATCATCAAACTCTACCTATATTAAATAATCTAGACAATTCATCAAAGTTCACGTTAAGTGTAAAAAAAATATCTTGTAAAATGTTTTATTTTTGCACAGAATAAGTTTTCAGGGATCATTAATTATTTGAATTCATCTACACCATATTGTCACCTTAAAACCAGAAGGTACTATGTCCACTTCAGCTACTTTTGAGAGAGAAAAAAAGTTTTAAAGTTTTAAATTCAGTTTAAAGTATTTAGAAATTCATTAGATTTCAAACACTTGTAGGCCGTTTTTTGAGATAGTAGTTTTGGGGTTGATGTACTTCAGTACAAGGTCTTTGATGCCCTTCAGTACAAGGTATAGTGTTATCTCCATTTTGCCCAAAAGTGGCATAGTGCGTGCTGGCTGCAAGGTAACGATTTAGTAAAAAGTAAAGGTAATCGATGTACAATGCACACGGGCCGTGAAAGACGTATGGACGATGTGGAGATAGTACATTGTTCAAAATATTTAACTACTTAATTCAAATATCTTTCCTGAATTTTTATTTTGATATATTTTAACTGAAAACTATACACTTGTATATGTGTCACTTATTTTATTTGAATTCGTATTATTTAGTTTTGGCGTCGTATCTGGATGGTTTTTTTTTAGATTCTCGCTTGTATTTGTGGATTCTTTGGAGATCTGATGATTTTAATTGCAGCATCGAAGTTTCTCATGTGCACTTATAATGATAATATACACTAAAACCCAACATTGATTCACACAAAACATTTAATCAGTCGCCATTTTGTCCTTTCGTTTGTTTTGTACACTTCATATTCCAATTTATAATTAGGTTATTCCTAAATACTGGATACCTGTTCGAGTCTACATCTTACATTTTGATGTTTGTTGTTTTATTCTTTATTTTAATAACTTTTTACTTCATTTTCTTTACTTGTCCTTGTCCTATGTTTTTATAGTGCTCTTAAAGATACTAACCATTGACACCAGTTTGGAGCTTTTAGGCCTTTGATTTATATGTTAATTGTTTTATTTCTCTTAGAAGTGGAACTTTTAGGGTTTTTCTCCTAACTTTTCTTCGTGCTTATTTTGGATAGTATATTTTAGATGGTAAATTCATGTATTAATGAAACTTTAGGTACACCGAGCAGTACTTGTACCTCTATTTAGAATGTCATTTACAGTGATAAAATAAAATTTTCACGATGGTCAAAAGCCATATATCTGCCAAAGAATCCGTGAAGCTGAAAACCACAAACAAATTATTTATCAGAAATGTAAGTAAACTGATCTTATCCAGGAACATTATCTTGAAGTGTTAATATCAACTCTAGAATACATTACATTCAGAATTTCTTAAATTGGATACTACAAATGCACCTATTCCCAATTTAGTTTTGATTTTCTAGTTTGTTCATTAGATTTGTTCACTACGATATTCATCGTACTGCAAAACTGAAAGATTTACAATGAAAAGTGTATTACTATAGTGTTTATACAATGACAACTGGATACTTATGACGTACTACCCATGATTTTAATGTATTGAGGTTAATAAATTAAAATTGAACCGATATATAACCGAATGTCTGATTTGTTTGTTTGAGCACGATTTAAATCTACATGCATGCATTGATTTCAACCTAATTTTGCATACGTGTTCCTTGGGTCCAGGCGCAGGAGCTTTAGGAATGTTAAGTCACCCAAAAGTGACTGTGCCCAAATCGAATTAATAAAAACCGTAATTTTATTGCTTATTACAACGAAATAAATACATTGTTTCCATTTTCTAAAGTTAAAACAACGATAAAAAATAAATAAATAGTTTAGATAAATTGTTTAGTTTTTAAACTTCAACTTGGATTGTTGTAAATAAAAATATTTAGATTTAATGTTTTAAAGCATTGTAGTAGTATTAGCAGTAGTATTAGTAGTAACAGTAGTAGTTATTAGTATTAGTTGTAGTATTTGTAGAAGTAGTAGTAGCTAATACTTTAGTAGTGAAGTAGTAGAAGTAGTAGTGCTACTAGTAGTATTATTAGTTGTAGTAGCAGTAATAGTAGTAGTAGTGTTTGTAATAGTAGCAATAGTATTATTAATTGTAGTAGTAGTATTTGTACTAGTAGCAGTCTAGTAGTATATGTAGTAGTAGTATTAGTACGACTGTTAGTGTTGCCAACGTATTTTACGTACCCCGCACTAACGGGCGGGTACTTTGGCTAATTGAATATACTCGTATATTGAAAATGCTATTTGTACTGTTACCATCTCTAAATTTAGGAAAGAATTTACTTAGAATGACTAACTAAAGCAAAACTAAGTCTTATTTAGTTTCCTTCATGTCTATTAATATATTTCCGTCAATTTATGTTGTGAGAAAAACATCTGCAAAGAAAAAAAAAATGTGTGCAGAAACTACTTTGTCCGGAAGCCCAACGATATTTGAAATCTCTTCGTGTCGCATGGCAAATTTCCTAGCGATTTTACACGAATAAAATAGTTACTGCTTTGAACAGAAGATATATTGTACATTTTCACTGAAATATTTATTGTAAAAAACAAGTGAAAAACGACAATTAATAAAGGTAAAAAATACAAGGTGTGTATGCAAAATATCAAATGATTCTCGAACAGCATTTCTTTTGTTTCAATCACATCTGAATAATTATCTTTGTTTCAATGTGTACTAGTTTGACACAGTTTCATTGCCGAAATTGATAAATTGATAATAAAATAATTATACCAGTAATTGATTTCATTGTGTTACTTTAGCTTACTTCGGGCGCGATTTTCCCGAACGAAATGTGTCACAGGTTCATGAATCGGAATCATGGTTATGTTACGTCATAGTGACTTGCTTATTTCCATATCACCATTGATGTTTTGCTACAACAAATCACGGACAGTATGTCGAGTGAGCGATAGCGAACGAATACAGGTTAGAAAAGTCAGGTTGGATAATGTTTTTTCATTATACGCGATCCAAATCACCTTTAACAAACACCATCCATTTCTGGTTCGAAATGGAACGCCCAATGTATACTAAAGAGATGCCGATTTCATTCAATATTTAAGCAAATATGATAAGGCTTAAACTTTAATTTACGATATTACGAGCAATTTAGTAGATAATGATGATATGCTATCGAGCCTTAATCTTATCATTTCTATCCTTTGACATGTGGCTAATTAAAAATTTAAGTTTTCTGCTCTCACTCAGGACAATTACTTCACCACTGATATACCAATGACATGACCAACACAATATATACATTTATAGAAAAGCAGTGCTCGAAGTGGGGAAGGAGGACGAAGGGCAACACCATTCCCTTACTTATTTTAATTTTGGATTTAGCGTTCCTCTACCTTTTTATAATTGGGAGCTCATTGCCTTTACTTTCAATAGTCAATCGCGCCACTAGGTACAAGCGTTCACTTACCTTTTCTAACCCACTTCTGCAAGCGTTTCCTTATCTTTTCAAACCCACTTCGAACACTGATTACAGAGGATGTGGTTGCATCGCGGATAGATCAGTGATCGAGCGATCGCACGGCAAATAGATCGGCATTCCATTCCATGCCTTCCCAGGCATCTTTTTTTCAATTTCCAACCCTCAGTTCAGTGAGAAATAAATTCCTGGTGACATGAAAATCAAACTATTAATAATGCTCCGAATAGCGTGTATCGGAGTTATAAAGTCGGTTGTGCCATGGGTAGTGAAATTAGATCAAACAAATGAGTTTAAGTTATACTAGGGTGCTACGTAAGTTCGCGACTTCTTGAGGAGCAAAATTTAAAACCCTTAAATCGTAAAAATAGAAAAAGATATAATCTTCAATGTACAACCCATTACGTTCTACAGCATTTAGTAATCTTCCAGACAAATTTTCGATCCCGACCCTTTACCACTCAGCTGGTTTCGAGGCAAAGAAGTCCCGGGCTCCGCTTTCGACCTCGTTTAGGTTCCAAAAGGTTCTGTCACGGAGAAGTGCTCTATACACCGAATAGATGGTAGTCGTTGGGCGCAAGGCCTTGTGAATAAACTGGACTTGGGAAAAGTTCGATTTCCCCAAGTTTTCGAATTATTTGGCGACAGTATGGGTTCGAATGTTGTTGTTTTGGAGGAAGTCTTTACCGCGGTTTACTAAAGCCGCATGCATTTCGACCAGACTTCATACATTCGATCGAGCGTTTGCGAGTAGAGATCAGCGTTAATGCTGCGACCATCTAGAACTAATTCGATCACACCTTCGGAATTCCACCATACAAACATCATCAGCCTGTGCTCGAACCTTACATGTTTGACCACGGGTTCCGGAAGGTCACTGAGGTTCAACCATTTGTTTCTGTAGTCTGGTTGGTTTGCGGAAAAAGTATATTTTTCATCCTAAGTTACAATTCACTTGATGTCTCGGATACCAAACATCTGATCGAGCAACTGACAACAAATGTCAACGCGCCTTTGAGCTTGTGCTTGGGTAAGCTCATGGGGTACCACTCGACGGGCCTGTTGACCTTACCGAGCTAGACGAATTTTCAATGTATGATGGCAGCTCACTCGACAATCTGCAAGTGCTTGTTTGGGAACTCGCTTCGATGGCTTAGCATACGACCTCTGGATCCGCAGTCACGGGTACTCCGCGACGTGGTTTATCTTGAAGTCTGGTGTCTCCTGCATTGAAGCGCTTGCACTATTTTCTGATGGCAGTTAATACGACAGTACCTGGGCCTTGCACAGCACAAATTTCAACAACTATGGCTTTCGGTTCTAACTTTTCTTTTCCAATGGGAACCTAATAACTGCTCTCAGGGCATTTTTTTTTTATCATACATGTTCAGAAAAAATATTAGAAGGATTAATTAATCATGAAAAATGAATAAAAACTTCGAAATCTACAGCTATATGAAGGTATATTTTCAAATTGGGAAATGATCAGAAGAAGCAAAAACAAAATCGAAAAACGGGACACCAATAGGAGGTGGCAAACTTATGTAACACCCTGGTAAGTACCCTCTCATCTTCGGATCTACGACAGCGTTCCTCAACCTGGGACAGGTGTCCGCAGCCAGACTTAATGAAATTTTAAGTGATGATTCCCTGTAATACTTTATTTTATTGTGTTTCTGTAGGTATACAAAACATATCATAAGATTTATTATGTTAAAATTTGCATAGTATGCTCCAAATGTCAGTAAAACCCATACATTTTTTTTTAAACAAAAATTATGCGCATACAAATTAGTGGCCCGTACAATTGTTTCAGACATATTACTGGTCCTTGGATTCAAAAAGGTTGAGAAAGGCTGATCTACACCATGCATGTACACCATACATGTTTCCCTTTACTTATACTCATTGCTACGTAATATTTCGATTCGTGTTAACCAACGTTTTTCACTTCCCAATTATTTTTGAAATTTAACAGCTAATGGTGTACGTAATGAATGATATTACAGTACTAGATTTTTTCGATGGTATTTTGTCATAAATATTTTGCCATGTAACCTGTGTAGAGTGGAATACATCCCACATAGCAAAATGTCGTCCCAGGAATATCTGACGGATCTCCTGGCAGGATATCGGGACATCCGTAGGACGTCCTGTTTAAGTCCCGTTTACATCCATGGGACGTATAGTTATAATTAATCCTTCGTATAACTATACGAAGGCATATCCTTCGTATAGTTATAATTAATTAAATAATAATAATAGTAAGGTCTATTTAAATTATAGAAATTCCAGGTAGGTAATCCCGCACGGCTTTCCGGGGGACATCCAGGGGCCCTCCATACGGGATGAACTGTTTGTATTGCCCACAGAGTTATCCCACGGACGTCCTTAGGACATCGCTATGGGAGGTTGAGAAATCTGACGTTAATGGGATCTAAATGGGACGTCCCAGGGATGTACTCTGCTATGTGAAATGTTTGTAGACCCAATTACTTTCTTCTTAACAATTTTCCCGTTACGTAATTGAATGTGAATTCCCTGTTGGATTTTCAGGTTGAAGGTGGAGAAGGGCACGAGCAACACCAACCAGAACAACAACCTGCGTAACAATGAAAACAACAGAGAAGGCGTATAACTACAAGTTATTCTAAAAAAAAAAAGAATAGCTTACCATTCGTGTGTAACTGAAAGAGTGTAAAATGCTAGCATGTGTGTGTATGTATACCCGGGGAGGGGAAAAGAAAAGAATAGGATGTAAGCAAGAAGGATTCATCATTTTTTTAAAGACTGGTGTAATACAAACATGTACTGATTTTTTTTTTTTTTTTTTAGTTTTACTTTAAAATACGAAACAAATAAATACGATTTGTCTGTACAAAGTAGTGACTTTGATTTATTACTTTGAAATGTAGAAAATTTTCAAAAAGGAAAAAAATTTGGTTTGTGTTTTTTCTCTCAAGTCGAAGAAACCTAGCGGCCGTAGCTCAGTGGTATTTGGGAGGTCCTGAGTTCAATCCCAGCCACCTCCCGACCATCCTGACTGAGTTTTTTACCCCCTGGATCTTTCCTCAGTTATACCATTCAAATGCCTGGATGGTACCTTCAAATAAGGCCCTGGTGGACTCGTCTCCTTCCCGAATCCTTTCCCCTCCGTTATTCCGTGCTGAGTCTTAGATGTCTATAGACCATAAAAATTCAAATGCAAATGAAAGAAAGGTTAAAAGGAAAAGAAACTGAAAACGAGAATTAGGAACACAATATGACAAATTCCGGGATTCGAATCCAATACCACACAGCCCCTGTAGTCTAGTTTGTTACGACTGTGTCTTTGGGT
Organism: Lepisma saccharinum; assembly: GCA_022664845.1. Taxonomy (NCBI): domain Eukaryota; kingdom Metazoa; phylum Arthropoda; class Insecta; order Zygentoma; family Lepismatidae; genus Lepisma; species Lepisma saccharinum. The sequence continues at coordinate 15,986 of JAGDQP010016848.1, forward strand.
ACAAGCAGGATAGACATGTAGATTGAAATCGTGTTACTGTTCATTCTGACAGATTTTCCTCAGATTCACTAAGCAAATTCTGGGATGGCACTTATACTAAGATCTTGGCAGACCCCATTCCCCATCCTTTTTATGGAAGAAAGCTCGCCAAGGGACGCCATACCTCACATTTGTTAGGTCATAAATGGTCCAGTCAATGTAGTATAAAATAAACAACTCAGAATCCTTTTAAGAGGGAAGCGCTCATCTGTTGATTCAGCCCGTTTATAAACATGTGTATATACCATATTGACATCGCTGGAATGGCGTGCAATAGAATCCTGATTTTGCACTTACCGTGCGATCGCTCTATCACTGAGTTATCTAACGACGCAACCACCTCCTCTGAAATTAGTGTGTTGGTCATATCGATGGTATATCACTGCTGAAGCGTACCTAACTCGATTAGAAATTCAAATTATGGGAATTGAACACATAGCAAGGTTAAGTGACAAAAGATGGAGGAAACTTGTCACAATGAAGACCAATGCATGAAAAGAAAGGTCAAGAGATGATAAGAGAGATGAAATAATGTTTTCGGGAATAACGTGGACAATAACGGTTACAGTATCTAAATTGTACTCCCAAAACTTTGAAAGGTGATTACTGACATCTAAACAATAAAACAAATTTACTTTGATTATTTGTCAAATTTTGCTGTTTACGAGATACAATGGTTTCCAAACTTGGAACCAAAAATCATCTTTTTCCAATGGTATATAAAATTGAATTTTTCTCGATAAATCATAAACAATGCTTTGAAGAAATAATTAAGTTTCTGGAAGTCAGTTTGTGAAAATATGTTAGATATTACAAGTTAAGACTGTTATGTTATTGGCTGAACACTGTTGTCAACCTGGTATAAAATGTTATTTTTTTTCAAATGGTATTGGGGTACTATCCTCTAGTGATGATAATCATCATATGTGAAGCGTAGAATGCAAGTGTTGCAAACTGTGAACATTAGACTACGTTGAACAATGAAAATCGATATTTTGAACATTCCACCTCGTTCAAAATTCCTGTTTTTTGAAAAGGAAGCGGAAATTGACGATTTATAATTATTTTTCTTGTTTAGACGTCAGTAATCACCTCCCAAATTTCGGCCCTAACTTCTAGATACACCCTATATGGCGACTTCACAGCACCAGTCCTCTCTGTCTATCTCCTCTTCTATTATGTGTGAACACGCTTCTGTGAAACGTTGCCGCTTTTCTTTTGTGTTTGTGAAGCGTATGTACACATCTGTCTTTGCATATTAACTTGTAAGTACCCTCTCTCTACCTTATTTTACCATCTTATGTATATCTATTCATTTTCCCGCCTCCATAACCTGACCATCCTGTTACCCAGTTGGCAACATGGCGATTCCTTAGCACCAGTTCTCCCTGTTCAATTTTTCTCCTATCATGTGAAGACGCTTTTGCGAAACGTTGCCGTCTTTCTATTGTTTTGTGAAGTTCTTATACATCTGTCCTTATATTATGTAACCTTTTTTACCATCTTATATATAGTTCTCACCAGCAGAAGTCTGATTGATCGATATACTGTTGAACAATAAAAGAGACTAATATTCATTCGTTCACATTAATGGAATCAGTAACTGGAAAAAGGAAGTATATTCAAGTAATCTTGTTCTAAGATATCTTTTAAACACCGCATCCCAGTAGAACATCAGTATCGGCCGATATCAGTAACGTACAATTTGCGATTTCGAACGATGCTGTTATCCAACATCGTTCAATGTCGAATGGCAAACACTTTTGCCGATCGGTAACGATATTGACCGCTGAGATTCTCGCAATACTTTTCTATTTATTTTTAAAGTCTGTACCGCAACTATCGGCACAGAGCAGTTGCTAAACTACAGTTGGCGCAGGATGTGGAAAGGTTATTTACAGAAACACTGATATTCTAAGAAAACAAGTTAAACTCCCCTAAATTTATTTGTGCTTCTAAGTCTTATGATATTATGATATATTAATAATATTATGATTTATTAATATCATACAAATTGGAATGATTTTACATTATGTGTAATATTTACACACACTTAAAAATGATTACAATTCAAAAGATACTTAAATGTACAATCAATTTGATTTCATAGGTTTGTTTCAGGTGTTAATAGAATGTAAAACTACTGGTCACATGACTCACTCATTAATCGCTAGACGCCATATTGGATTAAAAATGGTGGTAGAGCTTATTCTTTAATACCAAGTTTCTGGACTGTTTCTCATCTGATTTGGACGTTCTTTTTTTTTTAAAAAAAAAAAGAAAGAAAGAAAGGTATTAAATAGATCTAAAATTTTTGTTCTTATGCTTTTTGAACCTAATTTAATATACCAATTTTGACATTTGTAGAGAAAAGTTCTCTTATTTAGAAACACAGTATTTTATTCCAGCCTGGACTTTGAATGAGTTGCAACACGAATTTAGAAACGCAATACAAAAGTTAATTAACATTTTCGGAGCTTTAAACGATATACAAGCGCGTATAAAATTGTTGAGGCATTAATTAGTTTGTAACTTTTTAAAAGTATAATTTACCACAACTGCTTGAACGCGGCTTTCAAAAGCCCTGCGCACAGCTGTTTTTAATTTTCAAGAATTTATTTATTAGTATTACTAAATGTTTTATCTGCAGCTGGATATTCAAAGAATTTTAAGTTAAACGTAACCAGGTTCCAATTATCGAATACTAATTCTTGTGAGTATACTATTTCGTCAATACTTATATTTGGTTTCCAAGTTGAGTGGAGATCAGATAAAAAAAAACTGTACTTGACCACTCACTAAATATGACCACTCATCTAATCGTTCTTTATAGCATGGTTTGATGGATTCGCCGAAATCTTTCTCCAGAAATATTTGCAACGTTTATTATTAGTAGATTCAATTTTCCCTTGTCAGTAAAACTTTCTCGACAAACTATTTGAAGTCTAGAAGCTACAACAACATAACTTCCTCCGCTCTAACTGAATTTTGTTACAACACTTGCAACTTTGGCTTCCAGCAACATGTCTATTCCACAAGTGCATTTCTTGCAAATTGTACACATCGTAATTCCATTATCTGTTGTTACCTGCCAGCACAAAGATGAAAAGTTCTTGCCATTTTTGACGTCGCATGGGCATCACCGGTACGGAAATAAGTACCTTAGGTGCTGAAAAAGCGATCAGGCTGGGATTGGGTACATTGATCGCGACTGTCTTGTACACACACAGCAATCATAGCTCCTAGTGGCGAAGACTAATGGAGGTGTCGAAGCAGCTCGTTTGGTGTTGCCTGCTTTACGACTTTAATTTGGGCTTGTCCGCAGCCGATTCAAGTCGCTAAATACGTCAAGCCTTTGGGGATGATGCTGTGAATGAACGCACCGCCAGGCACTAGTTCCAGAAATTCAGGTCGGGAGATCTGTCCCTATATGATGAATCCCGCAGTGGGCGCCCACAGACTGTGAAGATGGCCATAGAGCAGAACAGTAGCCAAACGTGTGGTGAGCTTGCCGAACGCTATCATGTTTCTGATGAAACAGTCTTACTTCACCTACACCGCATAGGGAAGGCGTATAAGTAGAGCATGTGGATAGCCCACACACTGTCGGAAGCCAACAAGGACTAACGAATGACACGAGAAGTCGTTGCTTTCTCGGCTCCGCAACAAACCCACATTCGATCGAGTGCTCACCAGTGAAGCAAAGTGGGTCATGTATGAAACTCCCAAGGTGCAGACATTAGTTGTCACCGCGGGACTCTGTATCTTACACTACAAAACCACCTATGCACTTCTGTACCTGGTGTACTAGTCGCCAAGTGGCGCACTACGAGCTGCTACCACCGGGTCAAACCATCACTACGGAAATGTACTCGCATCAGTTGGAACGTGTGCAGAAGAAGAAGTCAAAATTGGTGAATCGCAAGGGTGTATAATTTCTTGCTGATATTGCCAGGCCACATGTGCCAGGGATATCATTCCCTGGGCAACCAGTTTCGTGGGGAATCGTTTGCCAATGAGAAAGATTTTCGGCAGGCACTCACGGCGTTCTTTGCCACCAAGATAGGATTATTAAATTTTACCGCCAGGTCGTTGCGCAGCTGCAGGATCATTGGCAAAAGGTGCTGGGTTTCAGTGGTGATTACTTTAGAGGACTAACGGTAGGTGACATAGTTTGTACACCTTTCTGTTTCTGTCAAAAAATATCAAAAATATTTGTAGTTACCTTGTATTTATGAAAAGATGTGTGCAGTTTTCTGCAAAAGAAAAGATGTTTTATTAATGAAATTGGTGTCTGGATAGCCATAAGTATAATTACGGAAGATTCAAAATTGATCCGCCATCATCGATTTTGATTGATTTTCCGGGGTGCGATCAATTGGGATTTTGAAAACTAGGCTTTGTAGGAAATAATCAAAAAAAAAAAAGAAGAATAGATAAATTTGAGTCAGTATTGCTAGAAAAAGATAATAATTACGGAAAATAGGTACATTCAGCCGCCATTTCGGATTTTGACTGATTTCCCGGGTCCTGATGGGAATTTTAAGTTTGTTAAATACATACTTTTTAGAGCATAATGCTAAAAGAATAATTTGTGTTTCAATTTTGCCAGGTTAAGGATATTTTTGCACTAAAATGACTGCACTATATATAAAAAAATATTATCCTGTATCTTCCAGGTACTTAACGAACAACGAACATAAATAAATAATCCAAAAACTAAATCCATATCTAAGTTTTATACATATATA